>PISW01006557.1:0-105771 GCA_004023785.1 Mungos mungo
CCTAAATGTCCATCACCTGATGAGTGGATCAAGAAGATGTGGTATATATACACAATGGAGTACTACATGGCAATGAGAAAGAATGAAATATTACCATTTGTAGGAAAGTGGGTGGAACTTGAGGGTGTCATGCTAAGCGAAATAAGTCAGGCAGAGAAGGACAGATACCATATGTTTGCACTCATAGGTCTAACAGGAAATTTTCAGAATGATTTAGCTTTAGGAAAAGCAAGCAGTTAGTAGTGCTTAAGAAAAATTGATTCAGGATCTAATGGATAGTTGATACCTGTCACAACACAGTATTTTATATACTGTTAAGTGCAACTGCAATACAACCTAAGTTTATTTTGGGAGTGTTTGCTGTATAATTGGATTTAATGAAATGTTTAGAGGTGCAGTAGGCATGACTTTGAGTAGATAATGAAAGAAAATGCAAAATGTTTATTGATTCATGATGTGGTTTCATCTTAGCTTGGGCAAACCATGCAGTACTTAATACATAGTAGCAGAATATTTACTATTGAAGTTTGAATAGATGTGAGTTCTTTGTGTGCAATCTTTCATTTATGCATGTGAGAGGGTTTTCTTTTTTTTAGTATTTTTACACTGTAGTATTTCTTTGGTTTGTTGGTGGTGTTTGCTTATTTAATACATTCCATCAGGGACAGAAATTACATGCTGTTTTTTTTTCCCCTAGGAAGTGTGTCTTGGGTTTTTCCCTTATTATTTTCTTTACTTTTTTTTTTTTCTTTTCTTTTTTTGGTGGTGGGGGTGGTTATGTTCAAATGAAGTTGCTTTTACAGCACCAAAGACTTAATCATCCATTTCCTATATAAAAGGTAGCTACTTTTTTGCATGGACCTCAAGTATATTGTAGTATAGAGGTGGAATTTAAGGAAAGGTATTAAGCAGGCTGTGTTTTAGCTTATGGGCAAGTAATAAATTGTATCATTTATCTTGAATGTATCATAGATAAGCTGCTATATAATGATTGCCACTTCAGATAGCTGTGAAATTAGGTGATTACCTAGTTGTTACTTAACCTTCTAATTTCTGTATAAGTCTAATTACATGAAATAGAAGTTAGGGTTTTGATTTTTTACTTTGCTTTTCTGTTTGGAGTGTCATTGTACCTACTGTATTGTAAATGATGGAAAATAATTGCATATGTTAAAAAAATAAGTTGTGTTATATTCCAAAAAAAAAATAGCATCACAGATTGACATTGACAAAATGTCCACGAAAAGTACATTTGATTTTCCACTTTCAGAAAAGGTGACATCAAACATTCTATTTCAATTTAATATTAACGAATTATTCCTCTATTATTAAGTTAATTTCAGGATTCCCCATTGTGTATGTGTGTGTGAGTGTAATTTTTTTCTTTTTCTGTACTGATTATAACACCTTACTGGCTCCTTCATTAAATGAGTTAAATTAAAAAAAAAAAAAAAAGACTTAAGCTGTTGTAATCAGGTACACTGATACACAATTTCCAAGTACTTAGTCTCATTTTTCAATATGTGTTTATGTATTTATCTAAAAGAGATAACAGGAAAATAGGTCAAAGACAAGTACCCTTCAATATTTTGACAGCACTGTTTGGACTTAAACACTTTTGGTGAATATCAAACACAGGTTATTTGATTTGTGCTTTGTCATCTTATATATATGTTATTAATGATGAAATAAGTTTACCTCTGTCACATAACATTTTTAAATGACATGTTCTAGCTCAATATGTGTAGATTTTGTGTGTGTGTGTAGATTTTTAATAATGAATTTCCCGAGTGGAGACTTACAAAATACAGATGCAATCTCATACTGTATAAAAATTTTATGCAAACAGTTGTAACTATTTACAGGAAGGAAATTTAGATTTATTCAGTAAAACAGTTGGCTAAATTTCTTTCTGGTGGGAAAAAGATCCTTCCTTCACAGCTGCCTTAAGCTGAACCTATTTTTTCCTGCCTTGCTAGGAGACAAAAAATGATACCAGGAGATAATGGCAGAGGATCTTTGCAAGTCTGTGCAGGTACTGGATAGAGGGAGAAAAGATGTGCAAAGAAATCTAAGGAAAGCCAATTCTTTAACTTTAGCAAGCTTTTAAACTTTTCTCCATCAAGTCAAATTAAAAGCTAAATGGAAGACAGTCACAAATTTTTGTGATGAAATCAGAGAATTTCAAAATTACAAACACAATGAAAATTCCACATCAAGTAAGAGGTTGACTGATTCTATCCATATCTGAAAGAGAATCAGAGTAAAAAAAAATACTGAAAAACTAAGAGGCACACACTTTAACAAAGATAACTGCCTTTATTCTTCCAAAACTATTAGTAATTAAGAAAACTTTACTTAATAGAAAATCTTCATTAGGAAAGGTTTTCTCTCTCTCTCTCTCTCTCTCTCTCTCTCTCCCCATCCCCTTAAAAAGCATACTTGAGGGGCACTTCAATGCATAATGCTCAGTTGGATAAGCATCCGACTCTTGAGTTTAGCTCACGTCATGACCTCATGGTTGCGAGTTTGAGCCCCACATTTGGCTCTGTGCTGAGAGTGCAGAGCCTGTTTGGGCTCTGCCTCTCCCCTGTTGGCTCTTTCTCTTGCTCTCTCTCTTTTCAAATAAATAAATAAACATAAAAAAATTAAAACAAAAGCATACTCTTGAGTCTCTATGAATTTCTGACTTAGATATTTCTATTTAGAGATCTCAAGGGTAACCATATCTCCTATGCTAGAGCTTCTTTCCTCATGGCTTTCTCAGGACTCTCATAATGTAAGCACTCTGTCCTAAAGATGAGTCTAGCATTTAGATACAAGAAAGATGTAAGGGTCAGAAAGCCACTTTATCTAACATACCAAAAAAATTATCCCATTCTGAAACAAACAAAAAACCAGCCGTGTCAGATGAAGTGTAAAACAAATTAGTCTTCCCCAGAAGGTTTTAGGAGAAATTTGGCTACATGCATTTTTCCCTGCTTTGCCAATTCCACAACTTAATCCCCTCTTAAAATACAACTGTTACACTAATTTTGAAAATGAGTAAATGTTACAGCATAAGAATATGGCTACTTTTTAAAAATTTTTGAAATGATTTATTTTACGTTTTTTTAAATTTTTTTTCTTTTATAGTTTATTGTCAAGTTGGTTTCCATATAACAACCAGTGCTTATCCCAACAAGTGCCCTCCTCCATGCTCATCACCCCCCTTGCCCTCTCCCCTACCCCAAGCAGCCCTCGGCTTGTTCTCAATATTTTAGAGTCTTTCATGGTTTGCCTCCCTCCCACTCCCCAACTATTTTTTCACCTTCCCCTCCCCATGGTCCCCTTTTAAGTATCTCCTGTTACACTTAATGAGTGAAAACATATGGTATCTGTCCTTCTCTGCCTAACTTATTTCACTTAGCATAACACCCTCGAGTTCCATTCACTTTGCTACAAATGGCCGGAGTTCATTCTTTCTCATTGCCATGTAGTATTCCACTGTACAGATAAACCACATCTTCTGGATCGATTCATCAGTTGATGGACATTTAGGCGCTTTCCATGATTTGGCTATTGTTGAAAGTGCTGCTATCAACATTGGGGTACATGTGCTCCTCTGCATCAGCACTCCCATATTCCTTGGGTAAATTCCTAGCAGTGGTATTGCTGGGTCATAGGGGAGTTCTCTTGTTAATTTTTTGAGGAACCTCCACCCTGTTTTCCGTAGTGGCTATACCAGTTTACATTCCACCAACAGTGTAGGAGGGTGCCCGTTTCTCCACATCCTAGCCAGCATCTGTAGTCTCCTGATTTCTTCATTTTAGCCACTCTGACCAGTGTGAGGTGGTATCTCAGTGTGGTTTTGATTTGTATTTCCCTGATGATAAGTGACTCTAAGCATCATTTCATGTGTATGTTGGCCATCTAGATGTCCTCTTTGGAGAAGTGTCTATTCATGTCTTCTGCCCATTTCTTCACTCGATTATTTGTTTTTCGGGTGTGAAGTTTGGGGAGTAGCTTATAGATTTTGGATACTAGCCCTTTATCTGATATGCCATTTGCAATTATCTTTTCCCATTCTGTCAGTTGCCTATTAGTTTTCTTGATTCTTTCTTTGCTGTGCAGGAACTTTTTATCTTGATGAGGTCCCAAGAGTTCATTTTTACTCTTGATTCCCTTGCCTTTGGGGATGAGTCCAGTAAGAAATTGGTGCAGTTGAAGTCAAGGAGGCTGTTTCCTGCTTTCTCCTCGAGGGTTTTGATGGTTTCCTGTCTCACATTCAGGTCCTTCATCCATTTTGAGTTTATTTTTGTGTATGGTGTAAGAAAGTGGTCTAGTTTCATTCTTCTGCACGTTGCTGTCCAGTTCTCCCAGCACCACCTGTTAAAAAGGCAGTCTTTTCTCCACTGGATGCTCTTTCCTGCTTTGTGAAAGATTAAATGGCCATACATTTGTAGGTTCAATTCTGAGTTCTCTATTCTATTCCATTGGTCTATGTGTCTGTTTTTGTGCCAATATCATACTGCCTTGATGATGACAGCTTTGTAATAGAGGCTAAAGTCTAGGATTGTGATGCCTCCTGTTTTGGTTTTCTTGTTTTCTTCTTCAATATTACTTTACTTATTCAGGGTCTTTTGTGGTTCCATACAGATTTTAGGATTGTTTGTTCTAGCTCTGAGAAGAATGCTGCTGCAATTTTGAATGGGATTACATTGAACGTATAGATTGCTTTCGGCAGTAATGACATTTTAACATTATTTATTCTTCTGATCCATGAGCATGGAATGTTTTTCCATTTCTTTGTGTCTTCTTTAGTTTCCTTCATAAGTTAGTTTTCAGCATACAGATCTTTCACATCTTTGGTTAGGTTTATTCATCAGTATTTTATGGTTTTTGGTGCAACTGTGAATGGGACCAGTCTCTTGATTTCTCTTTCTGTTGCTTCATTATTGGTTGATAAAAATGCAACTGATTTCTGTACGTTGATTTTGTACCCAGCGACAGTGCTAGTAGGCTTCTAATGGAGTCTGTCGGGTTTTCCATGTAGAGTATCATGTCACCTGCAAAAAGGGAAAGTTTGACTTCTTCTTTGCCAATTTTGATGCCTTTTATTTCCTTCTGTTGTCTGATTGCTGAGGCTAGGACTTCCAGCACTATGTTAAACAACAGTGGTGCGAGTAGACATTCTTGTCTTGTTCCTGATCTCAGGGGGAAAGCTCTCAATTTTTCCCCATTGAGGATGATATGAGTTGTGGGCTTTTCATAAACGGCTTTTATAATGTTTAAGTAAGTTCCTTCTATCCCGACTTTCTCGAGGGTTTTTACTAAGAAAGGATCTATATTTTGTTGAACGCTTTTTCTGCATCTATTGACAGGATCATATGGTTTTTATCTTTTCTTTTGTTAATTTGATGTATCACATTGATGGATTTGCAAATATTGAACCAGCCCTGTAACCCAAAAATGAATCCCACTTGATCATGGTGGGTAATTCTTTTTATATGCTGTTGAATTCGATTTGCCAGTTTCTTGTTGAGAATTTTTGCATCTGTATTCATCAAAGATATTGGCCTGTAGTTCTCTTTTTTTGCTGGGTCTCTGTCTGGTTTGGGAATCAAAGTGGTTCGCAAAATGAGTTAAGAATATGGTTACTTACCAAGTGTCCCTGAAGAACCTATTTTTTCTTCACATGAAGTGACTTAACTAAAACTTTAATATTAGTATATAATATCATAGCTATTAGAGACAGATGTATATTTCATTAGAATTTTGACTACAAATTTTAGTGCCTGAACTATCTATATATTTATTTTTATTATTTTTTAATGTTTATTTTCAAGAGAAAGAACAAGGGCGAGCAAAGGAGTGCAAGAGAGAGAGAGAGATAGAGTATCCAAAGCAGGCTCCACACTGACAGCAGAGAGCCCAATGCGGGGCTTGAACTCACAAACTGTGAGCTCATGACATGAGCCAAAATCAGATGCTTAAATGAATGAGCCACCCTGGCACACCTCTATTTTAAAGTCATGAGTATGCTATAAATTACATAAATTTTCCCACTCAGTAAAACCTCACATAGGACTTTTGTGAGAAAGCACTGAAATGAAAAGTTACTGTACTGTGATAGTATAACAAGAAATAATTATCTATATTATTTTTTATACAAACATGAAATTGGCTTCTACTTACAGCATATTAGTTTGGTTCATGTTGATTCTGCAAAACTATAGCATAGATGTTTTATTTTTTAAGTTTTGACTTAGCAGACTTATTTTGGTACTCCTGATAATGAATCTATTGATGAATCTATAACTTTAACACCTTTTAATTTTTTAAGGTGACATATAAGCACATACCACCACTTAACTACAAATCATAAACCTCCATCTAGAAAAACTAATTCAGTTTATAAGCCCAAGGCATACATAATTGTTACATAACCATAAAATGGAACAATGTAAGATCATAATACTTCAACTTTCCTTAAAATAAAATCTATTTTTGCTCATCTGACACAATAAAAAGCAACTGCAATGTCCTATGGAAGAGCAGCACCTGCAGGAAAAGACTCAGTCTAGCAACTGTTGGCACTATCAATTCATTACTTGATTCTCGCAAATCAAGGCACTTCTTCTCCCCCTTCCTGTATACTCACTCGACGAAACTGAAGAAAACAGAGCTTAGAGTGTTCATGCTGAACTGCCACAACTGCACAGCTGACTCTCGTACATCCTGTCAAAATAATGTCCTTCAGAGAACAGGCTCTAAACACACAATAGTGCAGCATCTTTCTTCCAGATACGAGTTGCAGAGAAGATAACTTCTCCATGATACATTTAGCTCTCTAAAAGAGTCTATATTTTAAAAGATGCTTACAATTAAATAAGAACTAGATAAGAACACTAAAATAAGAAAAACCTGCAGTGTTTAAACTGCACAAAAAAATATCAAGGGAAAAAAATTAGATACTTCAACCCTTAATAACAATGTCAAAGCAAATATATTTTAAATAACAAAGTACAATATTTTTCACTCAACAATAAGTATTTTCTTAGTTTTATTTTTTAGAAATGAAAATGTAAAAATTACCTGAACTGTAAACCATGATTTGAGAAAAATAATCTATCTTGTTTTGTCAATATTTTAGTGTGTTCTTAGTATTTTAGAAAACTTTTGATATTATAAAAAATTGTTTAAAATGTCTTTGGCGTTACTACACCACTAAAGGTCTGTCAGATAAGGGGGAAAACTGTCTAGTCGGCTGATCATGCTGTGCTGGCAATTTCTCAAACATCTGCTAAAGGTCAGATTTCCACTGCATGGAAGCAATCAATGGAACTACACAATTCTCCTAGAACTAAAAGAAGCTAAACAAAGAACACTATTTTACATAAGTAATGAAATATAACCCTAGCTTTGTATTAAACTGTAGCAGTCTATCTCCTTGTCTGCACAGAAGTCATACATTTAAAACATGGTTATAAAATTCTATTTGCATTTTATTTTATAATTATGTTTATTATGTTTTTGAAGTATGTTTATTAAAACTACCTGCCATTAGGTAAAAAAAAATACGTAATCAACTTTTAATTTCACACTCCAAAATAGCACTATATATCCAAATGAAATTTTAAGAACTTAAAAAATAAATATTTATAGGGTTTTTTTTACAAGTATGAAAATTATAACAGTAAGCCACTTATTTCAGTGAGTGTTTCATTTTGCAAGTAATTCACATAAGATGACTGAGCTTACAATTTTTAACAATTATTTGTTAAAAATAAACTTGTCATAGGAACATTCAGATTTTTGTATGACCACAGAGACTGATGTCAGTTACGTTAGAAAAATTTTTGATATAAATAACCTTGTATCAAATACAACTCTGGTAACTTTATCAACTGTATGAACAAAGTAAAAAAACACAATAGGTTTCCAAAGAATTATAGTTAAATATTACAAAAAAATATTGCCAATGTACATATTTAGATGAGGTACCACTTTATTGGATTTTCTTTCTTTTTTTTTTTTTTTCAGAACAGAAATATTAGAGCTAAAATTAAAAGTTACATTAACTCGGGCACCTGGGTGGCTCAGTCGATTGAGTATCTGACCCTTAATTTTGGCTCAGGTCATGATCTCCTGTTCATGGGATTGAACCCCAGCATCGGTATCACAGAGCCTGCTTGGGATTCTCTCTCCCTCTCTCTGCCCCTCCCCAACTTGTGCTCACACACATTCTCTCTCTCAATATAAATTAATAAACTTTTTAAAAAAAAGTTAAAGTACTTTTCCCTTCCAAGTACCATGCACTCTGTTAAACACTCAAATTGCCGCCAAAGTTTTACCCTGTAGCCATAAAATGATAAAATACAATATTTTAAAATATAAGTGTACTTTTATATAAGCCTACCCAATTATAAATGAACAGCTATAAATCTCAGTTTAAAACTTTTCCAAAAGACGCTCAGAAAATTAGTGAGCAAAATTTAAATGTGGATCAAGTGACTATTTGAAGTTTTTTTCCAGAAGCTTAATATTAATATTTTTATGTAACATAGGGTTCTTTTTTCATTCAAAAATATGTTAAAGCTACTAGGAAATAGATGAATCCTAAAACCCTGCCTGTGATTATACTAAATACTAAGGAACTTCTATCATATTGTAGATATAAATTACTTCCTTCCAAAAGATGAAAAACAGATAACTTACTTCTAATGAGACTACTGTTAAGGAAAGCTGAGCCCTAAACAATCCAATCTCGTCAAAATAACTGAAGTAAGACAGGTGTTGTCAAGTTAGAACTACATCATTTTCCTAATACAAACAAATTTTTATTTTTTGATGAACTCAACTACTTAGATTATAATTTTGCACTAATAACCTTCATTACTTTACACAGGATTATAATCTAATTCTAAGGAAAGACTAATATTAGGTCTATGCTAAATATTTTCCAAGAATATTATCATCATAAAAAGATAAGTTCCCAATGATGCTGATATTACTAATCTAAGGATGACACTTTAAAAACTGCCATACTGGAGGATGCCTGTTAACATGCATCCTTACAAAATATGTAATCTGTATGGCACACAGTTTTCAAATTAACCTCCCTTTAACAACACTTGAAAAGAACTAAATGGTTTTTTCAGAAATCTCTCCATGATTTCCCACAGCAACCAGCATAACATCTAAATTCATTAAAACTAGCACTGAAGGTGTTACAAGAAATAAAGCCATTAAACTGTTAATCTCATTTTTCTTTGATGGTTAAAGGGAAAGTCTATCTACATAGTATCTTTTAAAGTCATGCTAAAATCACTCAATATTTTCCAAGTACTTATATATCAGGCACAGCCAGGAGCAGAGTTATAAACAGTAAAAGCTACCTCTAACTAAAGGATGTATATGTAAATAAATAATAAATATACCATGTAATGGCTACTGCTTCTTGTAATTCATATCACCATCACCATCTTTGTAGCAATTAAAATGCTAGATAAAATATATTTCATGTTTGGGTTCTGTAAAGCAAACTGCTAATGCTAACAAGATAGACAGGAATTATTGAACCAAGAATCTGAAGAGGTAAAAATCCCCACAGATAAAGCACTTCAGCAACTTTTGCCCTGAAGTTCAAGGTCCAAGCAATACAAGTTGCAAACTTACTTGGTGGTCTCCCTAAGGTCACATCTAACAAAGTCCAAATCTAGAACCCACCAAAGGTAAGGACCATGGTAACCCCTCTAACTGGATTAGAACTCTGAAGGGCTATATCCTGGGAGCAAGAATGACTCTGAAGTAAATCACTTCTTGCATGGTCTGAAGCCTACCTCTGGGTATAAAGATGGGTCAAAAAATCTCAAATGAAACTTAGAATAAGACACTTTACTGGACTACTCCTGTCACAAGGCACTTCAGTAAATCAAATACAAATTCTCTATGGAAAAAGACAGTATCTTCCTGGTGTTAAGTTACTCCTACAACTAACTTTTCACATAAAGAGCTAAGCACACAACTAAACATAACCAAGCACATGAGAAGATAGGTAACATGAAGAAAAACTAGCAGAACCAATGAACAATGAAAATTAAAGTATTCTTGTGAAAACAAATGCCACCAAATGTACCATATATCAAAATTTGTAGAATACAGCTAGTGAACTGGTAAGAGGAAAATTTAAAGGCCTAAATACCTATATTGAAAAAGAAGAGGGATGCCTGGGTGGCTCAGTTGGTTAAGCATCCTACTTGGGCTCAGGTCATGATTTCGTGGTTCATAGGTTCAAGCCCCGCATCAGGGTCTATGCTGACAGTTCAGAGCCTGAACCCTGTTTCAGATTCTGTGTCTCCCTCTCTCTCTGCCCCTCTCCCACACGTGCTTTGTCTCAAAAATAAATAAACTATAAAAAAAATTTAAAAAGAAAAAGAAGGCTGGGAAATAATGATTAAGAATCCATTTCAAGAAGGGGATTGGCTAAATGGGTGATGGGCATTAGGGAGGGCATTTGTTGGGATGAGCACTGGGTGTTATATGTAAGTGATATAGCACTAACTTCTACTCCTGAAATTATTACACTATATGTGAACTAATATGGACTTAAATATATATACATGTGTGTGTATACATACACACACACATATATACACACACTTATATATATATATATATATATAATAAAAAAGAAATTAGAGAATTACAAAACATTCTATGAAAATGGAAGGAAAATAAAGAGTAGAAATTTATAAAGTACAAACATCCCATAAAGATCAAGAAAACCAAAAGATGCATTTTTGAAAGGATTAGTGAAAGTGATAAACCTCTGATAAGACTAATGGGGAAAAAAGGCAGACACAAATAAGAATGAAAAAGAGGATATCAAAGTGGCAGATCCTTACTGCTTAGAGATGCAAACTTTTAGATGGCAAAACTACAGAGCAAAGCAAGAAAAATTTATTGCCATAAAAACCAGGACAGCAGTTATCTTTTCTCCAGGTGACCCTGTCAAATGAGATTAAATGTTGTACCCAACTCCCACAATAAACAGAGAACAGATGGACAATGATAGGCCTCCTGAATGCAATTATCACAAAAAGAAATAGTGAAACTTGAGAAAGTAATTAAAATCATGGTCCTAGAAAATACAAGATTTTGCTATTGCATACTAAAGTTGGATAGGTTAGTGAAAAGGTATTCATGTCTTTTTTTCTTATTATGGTGAGATATATACAACATAAAATTTGTCACTTTAGCCATTTTTAAGTATAATTCAGTGACATTAATTACTTTCACACTGTTGTGCAACTAGCATTACTACCTATTTTTGAGACTTCTTTATCACAACAAACTCTTTATCCCTAGGCAGTAACTCTCCATTTTGCTCTCTCCTTGGCCTGGGATAATCTCTGGTATACTGTTTCTATGAATTTGTCTATTCTAAGTATTTCATATAAGTAGAATCATGTTATATTTGTCCCTTTGTGTATGGCTTATTTCACTTAGCATATTTTTAAGGTTCATTGATGCAGTATATATCAGAGTATCATTCCTTTTCATGGCATTCTGAATCTACATACAGCATTTTATTTATCCACCTTTTTATTAATTTTTTAAATGTTTATTTATTATTGAGACAGAGAGAAACAGAGAATAAGTAGGGGAGGGGCAGAGAGGGAGAGAGACATAGAATCCGAAGCAGACTCCAGGTTCTGAGCTGTCGCACAGACCCCAACGTGGGCTCTAACCCACGAACCATGAGATCATGACCTGAGCCAAAGTCGGACGCTTAACTGACTGAGCCACCCAGGTATCCCATCCATCTATCTTTTGCTGGATATTAAGTTGTTTCTAACTTATAGCTACTGTAAATAATGCTCCAATAAAGATGGGCATACAAGTATTGGTCTGAGTCTGAGCATTCGATTCTTTGGGATATACCTAGGAGTGGAATTGTAGAGTCATGTGATAATTGTTTTAGCAATTTTTGAGGAACCACCAAACAATTTTCCATACTGGCTGAACCATTTTTTACATTCCTATCAACAATATCCTTTTCCACATCCTTGAGGACACTTATTATTTTCTGGGGGTTTTGGTCATGTGTCGTTTTTTCTTTTTTTTTTTAAATTATAACCATCCTAGAAGTGTGATGTGAGGTAGTACATGGTGGTTCTGACTTACATTTCTCTAACGACTAAAGATATTGGGACTTTTTTATGTGGTTATTGGCTATTATTATAGCATCTTCCTTGGAGAAATGTCTACTCAAGTCTTTTAGCCCATTTTTACATTGGATTATTTGTCATTCCGTTACTGAGTTTTAGAAATTCTTCATATGTTTTGATGGAGCTACAGTGTATTATGCTAAGCAAAGTAAGTCAGAGAAAGACAAATACCCTATGATTTTACCCATATGTGGAATATGAGAAACAAAACAGATGAATATACTGTAAAGGGGGAAGAAAGAGAGAAGGAAACAAAACATAAGAGACTCTTAATGACAGATAACAAACTGAGGGTTGATGCACGGAGGTGGGATGGATTAGATGGGTGATGAGTATTAAGAAGGGAACTTGTAGTGATGAGGACTGGGTGTTATTGTATGTAAGTGATGAATCACTGAATGCTACTCCTGAAACCAAAATCATACTGTATGTTAATTAACTAAAACTTAAATAAAATTTTGAAAAGAAAAAAAAGAAATTCTTTATATATTTTGGATACTAAACAATTATCAGATGAGGCACCTGGGTGGCTCAGTTGGTTGAGCATCCGATTTCAGCTCAGGTCATGATCTCACAGTTTGTGGGTTCGAGTCCCACACCGGGCTCTGTGCTGACTGCTAGCTCAGAGCCTGGAGCCTGCTTCAGATTCTCTGATTTTTTCTCTCTCTGTCTCTCCTCTGTTCACGCTCTGTCTCTCTCTGTCTCTCAAATATAAATAAATGTAAAAAAAAAAAAAACCCAACTATCAGATATATAAGATCATGTATACTTCTGAAATAAAAAATACAATAACATTTCTCATATAAAATAAATTTTTATATATAAAGATTAGGGTCATTTTAAAGAGGACTGCTCAAATTTTTCTAAATGACTGACATACTAGAAAATATTATTAGTCTCTGACCTTGGTCCCTGGCAAAGAACTCCTGAAACCCTTGTAATTTCCTAAGGGATTAAAAAAGCAAGGCCAATCTCTTGTCCTAATATTTGTCTTTGACTCTATCCCTAGCACAGTTCTCCCAGAACCCTTTTAAATTCCTAAATGATGGGGCAACTGGGTGGCTTAGTCAGTAGGTGTCCAACTCCTAATCTCAGCTCAGGTCTTGATGTTGGGGTCATGAGTTCAAGTCCTGTGTTGGGCACTGAGCCTACTTAATAAATAAAAATAAAAATAAAACATTTTAAAAATCCTAAATGGAAGTACACTAGGAGCATCTCTTGTTGTACCGAGATGACTCTGAGTGGGTTCCTAGATGGATGGGGGCTAATAACCAGAAAAACCAACCCATGATTAGAAACTTGAAATTTTCAGCCCCACCCATCATCCTCCAGAGATGGAAGAGGAGCTAAAATTGCCATTAATAATTGATCATAACTACATGCGGAAACTTCCATAAAATCCCAACAGTACAGGGGTCAGAGAGCTTCCAGGTTAGCAAATACATCCACATAAGGAGGGAGATGAACCTCAATCATGGGGATGAAAGCTCTTGTACTTGGGACCCTTGCAGACCTCACCTTATTATCTCTTCATCTGGTTGGAAAGATAAGCAAATGTTTCCTTGTGTTCTGTGAGCAGCTCTAGCAACTTAATTGACCTAAAAGAGGGAAGGAGGTAATGGGAACCTCTAATTTGTAGCTGCAGAGGAATGATTTCTAAGAAATATATATTTGGTCATTTCTCAGATATATCTGGTCTTCATCCACAGTTTCTGAAAACAATTTGGAGCCATAAAAATGAAATGGATGTCTCATTAATAAAGAGCTGACTTCTGAATCCCACCAAAGGGTGGGACCTGGTTGCCAGGAGGACCAACCATATGATTAGAAGGTCTAAACTTTCATTCAGTCTTCAGTCTTCTCTCTCCAGGGAGGGAGAAGGGTCAGGAAGCTACATGAGCCAATTACCAATGACTTAGTCAATCATCACTATGTAATGAAACCTACAGAAAAATCCAAGACCTCTCTTTTGTCTTTTTTAGACTTGGGAAACCAGAACACTTTTATGAACCAGGTCCCAAACTCACAAGGACAGAAGTTCCTTTGTTTAGGACCTTACCCTGTGTACCTCATCTGGCTGTTGATTCATATCCTTTATGATATCCTTCAATAAACTGGCCAAAGTGTTTCCCTGAGTTCTCTGAGCTGCTCTAGCAAATTAAACCTAAGGAGGAGGTAGCTGGAATAGCCAATCTGTAGTTGATCTCTCAGAAGCACAGGTAACAGCATAAGGTTTGCAAGTGCCATCTAAAATGGGGGTTGGAGGAGCAAAAGAACTGAACCTTTAACCTGTGGAATCTGATGCTATTCAAACAGAAAAGTATCAGAACTGAACTGAATTCTCAGATGCCCCACTGGTGTCTAAGAGGTGTTAGATATTATGTGTAGCAGAACCCCTCACCATTGGGTCTGGGAACTCTAAAAGAGTAGTCATGTCACACAGATAATTTGATAAAAGATTATCAAATAAATTATACAGTTGACCTTTGAACAACACAAGGGTAAGGATTCCAACCCCCACACAGCTGAGGATCCATGTATAATTTTTGAGTCCTCAAAAACTTAACTACTGATTATCTACTATTGATCAGAAGCCTTACCAATAACATAAAGTTATTAACATGTATTTTGTATATTACATATATCATATACCGTATTCCTACAACAAATTCAGCTAGAAAGAAAAACATGTTAAGTAAATCAAAAGGAAGAGAAAATACATTTTTCAACACTGTCTGTATTTATAAAAAAAAAAAATCCATGTATACACCGATCATGCAGTTGAAACCTGTGTTGTTCAAGGGTTAACTGCATATTGATATGCAAACAACAATCACTTCTCAACTTTTCAACAAAGCGCTTATATTATATTGATTTCTAAAAGACCAAACTGATTTTAGGACAGGCTAAGAGAATTTTAAAAATGGGGGGGGGAGAATAATAAATTCAGTTTATTGCTTAAGAAGTGGCACCATTATGAGAAATAATATGGTCCAGCCTATAGCTGTAAGGCTTTTATCAAAGTACCATAATTTCTGAGGTACAAACTTCAAGTTGTATACCCAATACCCCTGCTTTCCTACTAAAAGCACAAATTTTCTTATAGGCAATAAAGGTCTCTCCTACGTTTCTCAGCCCCCTGGAAACGGCAATGTGACAGATTTCAGGAAAATAAGATGTAAGTTGTGTAAAAATATGAGATGACCTGAGATGATTTTTAGAAGAATTCTTAAAGAGGGCAAACACAGATGTGAACCTTTTTGCCCTTTTCCACTTTCTCCTCCTTCCTGTTTAGAGCTACACTGAGCAAGGCAACAGCATCAGCTATGTTGTAACTGACCCTGAGTAAAAGACTGAGAGAACTGCCCTATCTTCAAAAGAAATATCCTTATTAAGTGACTATATCAACCCTGGAATGTCTACTTCTAGACTTCTTGCTATGGCAGAGACAACAAAGTACCTAACCACTCAATTTCTGACTAAAATTTCCTCAACACTCTACAAGAATAGGGGACATCTATACATCCCCAATACATGATAAGAAGAACTGGGATATCTAAGAACACATGAGATATTACAAAAGAAAATACTAGTGAAATTGAAGATAAGAAGCAACAGAAACTATATGAAACTAAACACAAAAAGATTGGGGAGAAAAAAAGAGTATCACTGAGTTGTGAAACAACTAAAGCTGAATAATATATGTATAACTGAAATCTCCGAAGGAGAGAACTAAGGGAGAAAAGTAATTCTGAAAACTAAGGATGAACACTTTTACAAATTTGATGGAAACTAAGCCTGCAGATCAAAAAAGCCCACCCAGGGGCACCTGGGTGGCTCAGTCGGTTGAATATCTGACTTTTTGATTTGGGCTCAGGTCATGATCCCAGGGTTGTGGGACTGATCCCCAAGTCAGCTCCCCTCAGCATGGAGCCTGCTTAACATTCTCTCTCCTTCTCTCTCTCTCCCTCTGCCCCTCTCCCCAAATTGCAGATGCGTTCTCTCTCAAATTAAAAAAAAAAAAAGCTCAATTAAACTCAACCTCAAGAAACATGAAGAAATCCACATCAAGGTCAATCATATACCAAACTGCTTAAAATCCCTAATGTAGAGAAAGCTTAAATGTAGTCAGACAAAAAAGAAGCCATGTTATGTATAAAGGAATGCAATTTGTTTTCTGAAACACTGAAAATAAGATAACAGAGCAACATCTTTAAAGCAGTAAAATAAAAAAGAACCTGTCAGCTTAGAATTCTATATCCAAGAAAAATAAACTATTTAAAATAATAAACTGTTTAAAAGGTGAAAAAGCACTTTCACAGATGTGCATGAACTAAAATAATTCATTACTAGATTTGCTCTCCCAAAAATATTAAATATCATTTGACACAACAGATCTGAACATCACTTTCTCTTGGTTTTCCTTACCGCCCTGACCCTTATTTCTCATCTATCCAACCTTTAAGCATTACTCCAGGGCTCACCCCTTAGATGTCTCTATATTCACTCTCCACATCAACTCATCAATTTTCATAGATTTTAAGACTGATTATATACTGAATACTCCCAGGTAGACCCTCCAGTAAGACCTCTCTCTTGAACGAACAGACACAATAGTTTAACCAATTGCCTACTTCACTTGAATGTTCCATAAACAGCTCAAACTTGACCTATCTAAAAATCAAGGGATGCCTAGGTGCTCAGTTGGTTAAGCATCCGACTCTTGGTTTTGGCTCAGGTCATGATCTCATGGTTCTTGAGTTTAAGCCAAATGTCAGGATCTGCACTGAACAGCACAGAAGCCTGCTTTGGATTCTCTCTCTCCCTCTTTCTCTGCCCATCCTCCGCTCACTGTCTCTCTTTCAAAATAAATAAATTAACTTATTAACATGAGAGAGAAAATCTTAAGCAGACTCCATGCCCAGCACAGAGCCCAACACGGGGCTCGATCTTACAACTGTGAAATCCGGATCTGAGCCCAAATCAAGAGTCAGACACTTAACCAACTGAGCCACCCAGGCACCATGAGAAGATGACTTTTGTTGCTGTGCAGTTGTCTGGAGTAAGAGTATTTTAGGCATGGAGAAGAGCAAGTACACAGTTCCTGGAATGGAGACAAAGCAAACATATTAGAGGAACAGTGAAGGTAGTATGTCTAGAGAGAAGTGAAAAGGGAGAGGGTTGGAGGAAGTAAGACCAGAATGGTAGCAGGATGGTAGGGAGGCAATTTCTTAAGTTCTTTGTAAGTTATTTTAAGGATTACAGCCTTTTCTCTGGGTGAGATAGGAAGGCATAAGTGTCTTGGTTTCAAATGGATCACTCTGCCTGCTTCGTTTAGTGTATACTGTTGGACTGTCTGGCAAGAAGAGAGAGTAGTTAGGTACTTGGAATGCTCCAACTGTAAGAAATTAGGATAGTTTTGGATCACAGTCATTAGCAGTGATAAGGATGGTGAAAAATGCTCAAATTCACATTTATTTCAAACACAGAATTGATAAGATAGGTTGCTGAACTGCTAATGATGTGAGAGAAAGACAGGAGTTACATATAAGCTCTCAAGTTTGGGGCTGTAGCAACTGGAAGGATAGAGTCACCGTTTCTTAAATGGGGGTTGATAGTGAAGGAGCAGATTTGGTGGTTGTAGCAGGGATCCTAAATTTGATCTTAACAGTTTATTCTTTTATTTACACTCTCTTTAAAAAAAAAAAAAAGCCACCTTCTCATAGAGGCATTTCCTGGCTATCTTATCTAAAATGTCACCTCCATTCCCTCAACTTCTATACTTTATTCTCCCTTCAGGTATTTATCCACCTTACATAGTACTTACCATACTTATTTTATCATCTTCATTTTTTATCTCTCCTACTATAAACTAATTTCCCTAAGAGCAAGATTTTAGTCTGTTTTATGAACTACTGTATCCCCTGTACTGATATGTACAAGGCATGAAATAAATATTTGTTCAGTGCATTTTAGCTCTAGAATCCACCCCCTGTACCTCAATCTTTAACTGCTACCCGACAGTGAGCAAACAATATTCAAAGAAAATGGTATAGAAAATCATCTTCAATTACAAGATAAATTATTCAACTCTATTACTATATATTCAAAACTATCATTTTATAAAGCTGAATCTTTAAATTGCTTCTCTCTTTGTAGAAATAATAAAGTAAGTTATGGCGTAATGCTCTGTCTATGGCTTTCACTGAGAAGTACTATTTTTTAAAAGCCATCTGAAGACTACCTCCGCATAAAAGACAAAACCATTATAAATCACACCATGCCATAAAAGCAGTATACACACTATTTGAAGGAAAATAATTTTTATTTTCTAACTCTTTAGCCAGGAAAATCATCTCTTTAAAATTTGCTCATTATTTAATAAGAATTTCTAGCCAGGGCACCTGGATGGCTCAGTCAGTTAAGCCTCCGGCTTCGGCTCAGGTCAGATCTCACATTCGTGGGTTCGAGCCCCACGTCAGGCTCTGTGCTGACAGCTAGTTCAGAGCCTGGAGCCTGCTTTCGGTTCTGTGTCTCTTTCTTTCTCTGCCCCTCCCCCTCTCAAGCTCTGTCTCTCTATCAAAAATAAATAAAACATTAAAAAAATTAAAAAAAAAAAAAGAATTTCTAGCCTGCAATATATCCCTGTCTCTTTCTCACTGTCTCCACACATAACAAATTTCAGAATTAAATACCTAATTGCCATTAGTTCCTATATTTAAGTTTTGGAGTATATTTATATTGAGTTTACACGGCTTTTTGAAATGTCCTATTTGTAATTTGTCAATCTTATTGATAGTTATTTTGAATAAGAGCCATCTCAATAGTCTTTTTAAAAATTCAGATAAATAACTGATAAATACACTGTATAAGTCCTCCAATGTTACCACATATATAAAGACAGAAAATCTGGGGTGCCTGCGTGGCTGTCAGTTAAGCGTCCAGCTTCGGCTCAGGTCATGATCTCAGAGTCTGTGGGTTTGAGCCCCATATTGGGCTCTGTGCTGACAGCTCAGAGAGCCTGAAGCCTGTTTCAGATTCTGTGGCTCCCTCTCTCTCTGCCCCTCCCTTGCTCGCACTGTCTCTTGTCTCAAAAATAAACAAAAAATTTAAAAAATATAAAAACAAAAAATTATAAAAAATTATAGTTCATGAAAATCACTTCACTTACATATAAACTTTAATATTGCTAGACTATAGTCTATTTTTTTTTAAGTAACTTGGCATTACTTAATTTCTCCATCAAGAGCAAGGATGACAGTACTACTAAGTAGAGAGCAGTAAGGAAATGAAATGCAATAATTTTACCTTAGGTGCTAGTAAAATATGAAAGCAACCTTAATCTACAAGGTACAAAGAGAAATGGGAGCACGTTACAAAAAAAGGATCAGAATTATTAAGATCTTAAAAGATAATCTACTGTTAATAAAGAGAACATTATTCAAACCAATAAGAAAACAGAAACAGATAACTGCAAAAAAATCATCCAAGCATCCACATTTTTTATAATACCTCATAAATTCTAATTACATTCTTTTTCTGCAAAATTTTCTACTTATTAAAGTTAAAATGCATTCTCTGAGCATCCAATAAATAAGACTAGATGCAGCTTTTACAGTTTCTATCCTCTATCACTCAGTAACCTACTGACCAACTAACTCTCAGAATACAACCACTAGATTGTTGCCACTCCATTGCTGTATCTTCCTTAAAGACTGAACCTTGAGATAATTATTCTTTATCACTACACTTCCCCCAGACAGGTACACGTACAACCTGGTTTAGTAAAAGGAACAAAAGGCAATGTGGTACATGCTTTACATAATTCTTATAATTACACTGTTAGATAAAACATTCTCTATTATATATATTAGAAAACCAACTGAGATTAAATCACTTTTCAAAGACACACACATAATAGTTACAAAAAAGACCTGCTCCAAGTGACCTTATGCAACCAGGGATGAGAGAAAATGGGTGGGGTTAGGAAATACTTCCTAAGAAGAGCTATGCCTTAAAAAGACAGAAAAAATTAAACAGGCAATGAATAAGAGAAAAATAAATGGACTGTAGGCAAAAGGGACAAACACAAAAAGGCAGAGTGGAAAACAGTATCATGTGTGAAGAACTAAAAGCTCTCTTAAGATCCACTGGCTCAGATGACCCTCCTTTTGTATGTGGTTTAAATTAAATCCTTTCTGGCAGTCATCTCATTCTGTAACTCTTTTTTTTTTTAATGTTTTAATTTATTTTTGATACAGAGAGAGACAGAGCATGAGAGGGGGAGGGTCAGAGAGAGAGGGAGACACAGAACCGGAAGCAGGCTCCAGGCTCTGAGCTAGCTGTCAGCACAGAGCCCGATGCGGGGCTCGAACCCACGAAGGTGAGATCTGACCTGAGCCGAAGTCAAAGACTTAACCGACTGAGTCACCCAGGTACCCCTCATTCTGTAACTCTTGAAGAGTTCCCTGGACTCTACTACTGAGGCACATTAACACAGAAAGTTTCACAGAACTGGATTCTAATACTAGCCATCATTTACATAGTATTATGACCTTGAACAATTTCCCAAACCTCTATATTCCTCAGTAGCCACATTTGTAAAATGGAAATAACAGCAGTAATTGACCCATATAGTTGGTTATGAGGATGAAATAAGATATAAGGGCTTAATATTTCAAAAATGCCTGCCACAGCTGTAAAGTGGAAATAACAGTAGTAATTAACTAATAAAGTTAATAAGAGGATGAAATCAGTTAATAGATACAAAGTGCCTAACATTAAGATAATGCCTAGCACGTGGCAAGGATGTCTATGTTAAGTGAAAACTAGTTTCACCACTGCAAACCACCATTTCTCCAATCTTTCTGCCTCAGATTTTTAAGTCCTTCTCTCAATCATCTTATTTTGCATTTTCTCTCTGATCTCTATTTTTTTTTAATGTTTTTTATTTATTTTTTGAGAGACAGAGAGAGGAGACAGTGTGAACAGGGGAGGGTCAGAGAGAGAGAGGGAGATGCAGAATCTAAAGCAGGCGCCAGGCTCTGAGCTAGCTGTCAGCACAGAGCCCGACGCGGGGTTCGAACCCACGAACCGTGAGATCATGACCTGAGCCGAAGTAAGACACTTAACCGACTGAGCCACCCAGGCGCTCCATCTGATCTCTATTCTTAAGTGTCACTTGAAAGCTCTTTTCAGTTTTCTTTTTTGCAGGCATCACTTAATTTCAAGAAAATTCCATAGTAGTCAGCTGCCAGTTTAAAAGGTTAACTCCAATGTAAGGTGGTAGTAGGGGGAAAAAAGCCTGACTTTTGACCCTTTTCTACTACTACTAGACGCTCTTTCTTTGTTTTCATTCTCATTATTTACTCTCATCCTGTTCTTTGGCCTCGCTTATGCTATGGATTTAGTCATTTTAATAAATATGTGTGTTATCCTGCTTCTCTCATTCCTCTTCTCTTTTAAAGCATGGGAGAACTGGGGCACCTGGGTGGCTCAGTTGGTTAAGCAACCGACTTTGGCTCGGGTCATGATCTCACAGTTTGTGGGTTTGAGCCCCACATCAGGCTCTGTGCTGACAGCTAGCTCAGAGCCTGGAGCCTGTCTTCAGATTCTGTCTGTCTGTCTCTCTCTCTCTCTCCCTCTGACCCTCCCCTGCTTGCCTTTTCTCTGTCTCTCAAAAATAAAAAATAAAAAAAATTAAAGCATGGGAGAACTAAGTGAATATATTTACCCAATATTTTATATATTCAAGGATATTTACCTAGCACCTATTATTTGTTAAGCACTATTCTGGGAGCTATATTTATGATGACACACTTATCAATGATGATTAAGGTAACTGGTAAGATCACCAACAAGAAATACTTGACTAAAATGATGTAGACAAGCAACCAAAAATACTGTCCAAAGATTTAGGGAGGCTGATTTATTAGAAAACTAGACTTTCCCTTTATATGCTAATGATCATAATGAACAATTCCAGAAACAGAGTGTCCTAGATTGTGAGGGAGAAAAAGCAAACAGTGTTTGAACATGCCATCAAAGTTGCTCCTACTTCTATCCTCATAATGGATATAAGTCACTCTTAATAAATCTAGGATACCAGAGAGGTTAAAACCTAGTTAAACTATGCCTATGTGGCTCAGTCAATTAAGCATCTGACTTCAGCTCATGTCATGATCTTGTGGTTCATGGGTTTGAGTTCCACATTGGGCTCTATGCTGACAGCTCAGACAGAGCCTGAAGCCTGCTTCAGATTCTGTGACTCCCTCTCCCTCTGGTCCTCTCCTGCTTGCGCCATCTCTGTCTCTCAAAAATGAATAAATGTTTAAAAAGAAAAACCCTACATTATATGCACATATAAAACATAAAGAGTTTTAGGTGTGTGTGTGTGTGTGTGTGTGTGTGTGCTTTCATATTTGCTCTTTTGGATTTTTACTAGATTTGACTCCAAGGGGCCATTACATTTCAAATTTCTAAAACAAACTGTAACTTCTCACAACTTGGTAGGAGGTTATGTAATAGTGTGTATAAAATAGACACCCTGCAATTTAAAATAACCAAGTAGAGAATGAAGAGTTTTTTTACCAAAAAAAAATGACCTAAAAATTTGTGAAGTATTTTTGTTTCCATAACAAACGTATTCTTGCCCCTCAAGAAAATATACACATTATTCTCCTCTCTGGCATGTAGTCTTTCCATCAAATACAACTCCTACCTATTCTTTATAGTCCAGCTCCTCTATGAGGCCTTCATATCATAGAAAATATAACAATGGCATGCTTTCAATGATGTCACTTCTCTTAATTTACACAGCACTTAATATTATCATATAATTAATCTTTAATTGTTGAGTGGCTTTTTCCTTCCTGATACCAAGTACATGGTGTATTTTCCTAAACCACTCCTCCAACAATCTGATACCAAGTGAGGGTCCCACTATTCAATTTGATTTTGGCACTAACTACCAGGAGAATGCATCAGACACTACAGATTCGAGGACTTGGCCCCACACAAGATGTCACTTCAGTGACTTTTGACCTGTCAAGAGTATGGGGGCATTTGTACTTCTGAATAACTATAAAATGGTTCCCATTTTCATAAGGAACCTCAAATGGAAGCCAAATGGAAGCGATGCATAGGGCAAGCAAGGTGATGGGGAGATTTAGCTTCCATCCTTTCCCTAGGTACACCACCCTCCTAACACCTTAATGTGTTCACCAACCCAGAAGCAGTCCAAACCCTGTTTCTTTGGAGCTTTGAATGGAGGGTTCATTATATATGTATGATTGTGGCCACAGGTGATTAACTCAATCTTCATATTATCCTACAATTATACTCTGTAGTATAAATCAAAAGTTTATATATTAATATATATGATATGTAACACATAGAGGGAGATATATTAATAATCTCCTTCTATGAGAAGTATAGATTCCTTGAAAGTAAGTTTACTTCTTAAATTTTGATAAGCCAACAATACTGACCACATGATAGATACTTGGTATTTATTTCTTCAATAAACATTTACTGAGAGCCAATGCATAACAGTAATTGGAGAGCATTGTGATTTCATATATATTTATTATAAAGTTTTCTCTTTTGACTTTAGTAGGTTTTTCATTACAGGGGAATGTACCTAAAATTTCATATATTTTAGGAAATTGTAACATTTCTTTCTGTTTTAATTAAACAACTATTTATTGAGCAAACATTCATTGCTAAGCAGTGTTCTACATGGCCAGGAATACTGCAGTTATCAAAATAAGCAAAAACCAGTTTCATCAAGCTTAATTCTAGGTCAGAAAAATAAGTAAGGGGTTTAATCTGACAGAAATTAGGGATAAGATGAGTGGAGCAGAATATAAGATAGAAAATGTTGAGGAAAGAGGGAAGGACCAATTTTAGATAAGGTGAACAAAGAAGAGCCCAATAAGCAAGTGTACTGACATCTGAACAGACCTACCTAGCAGAGAAAAAAGTGTAAAGGCCACAAGGGAGGTCAATACCTGGGATGTTCAAGAAACAGCAAAGAGGCCACTGTGGCTGGAAAAGAACACATAAATCAGAGAGTAATGAAAGAGGAGTCAAGTGGGCTGATGGGGACAGAATTTAATGTAGAGCCTCTCAAGCCACTATAAGGTCTTCAGTTTTTCCTCTGAATCAATTTACGTATCTTTGGAAGCATCTGATCATGACTGACATGATCTAACTATTTGCTATAGGCAGTTTCATGGGTAAGGAGAACTAATTAGAAGGCTGGTTAGGTACCTAGTTTTAACCAGTAACTACTTAGCAGGGTAAGGGAACTAGTTAGAAACAATTGGAAAATGTGAACAAAAGATGACGATGGCTTGGCTCAGAGGGCTGGAATGAAAGATGTGAAATATGTTGTGATCCTGAATGTATTTTGAAGGTACAACCAGAAAGACTTTGCTGACAGTGTGGATATGAGACATAAGAGAAAGAAGTCAAGATGGACTCCAGCGTACCAGAAATGGAAAGATGGAGCTGCCACTTACTGCATGATGAAAACACAGAACGGTTCAGGGGCCTAGTATCAGAAGCTCAACTGTGGACATGTTAAGCTTGAGATGCTCATTTAGATATCCAAATGGAAACAATGAATGAATTGTTCCAATGTGAGTCTAGGATTCAAGAGAAAGGTCCAAACTAGGGTATAAATGTGGGGATCACCAGGCTATATAGATGGTATTTAAGGTGATGAGAACAATGTGATAAACAGAGAAAAGAGTGTACATATAAAAAAGGTCCAAGAATTGAGTCCTTAATGGACTGTAGAAATGAGGAAAAAAAGCAAACTTCTAAAGAAAGGCAAAAGAGGTAGGAGAAAAATGACATGAGTATAATGTCCTAGAAGCAAAATAAAAAAAATATTGAAGGAAGAGAGGGTGTAACCATATTATATGATCAAAGAAGAAGAGGACCAAGAAATGACAACTGACTTAGAAAGTTAAGAGGTCATTTGTGACCTTGATCCCAGGAGTTTCCCTGGACTAAAGGGGGAGGAACCAAAAGCTTCCTATAGTAGGTTCAAGGGATAACAGGAGTCAAGAAACTGTGAACAGTTTGGATAACATCATACCCCTTATAGGGTCAAGGAGCCAAGAATATAGTAAAGATCACTTTTTGTACAAAGTAGGGATTCCAATTTCCTTCCAGACCAGAAAATTCTTTCCTTTACAACACAAGTTTTTCTGTTTGCATCACATTTATGTTCCAGGATTTTGCAAAAGATTGGTAGAACTTAGAGACAAGATATTTGTAAGCATTCTAAATAGAAAAACAAGATACAATGAACTTTTAAATAGAAATCAATCTTCCCCAAAACTCAACATTAATAGGGTACTCCAAGTGTTAATGGTCACATTCATAAGGAACAAGTTTCTTAACCCTGACCTTGTACAGATTCTCTCATAGAGCATAGCACATCACAAAAGCACTCAAAGGTTTATAGTTTCCCTGAACTCAGTTCTTCCCCACATTCCCACATTATTTCTACAAAGCTTCTCAGAAACTTCCTTTTCAACAGAATAAAAAGGAGACTTCAAAACAGAAGAAAAACACATAATTTTAAAGAGTACATGATTGATCTTGATACCCTTCTCCCTTTTTTTCCTGTAATCAAAGTGAACATATTTCCAACCTCTTTCATTTCCTTTTGCAGCACTAAGTGAGCAAATTTTACCCAGCCTGTACATTTTCCTTCTAACCTTCAGGGGACTCTAACCTGAATCATAATATCACATTAATTTATAGGGCAGAAATAATAAAGGCAATGAAGTATAATTTGAAGACATTAAATCTCACTTTCTATGTCTCTGTGGTATTAAAATTGCAACTAAAAAGAATCACCTGTGAAAGCACACTGTCCATCTAATTCTGATATGTCAACCTAAGATAAGGTGCAAGGGGGAAAAAACCTATCCTTGCTATATTATTACAATACAAAAAAGATCACTTGGAAGATATTAAGATAAAAGTTAAGGGTTTCTGGGGTGCATGGGTGGCTCAGTTGAGCATCCAACTTCATTTCAGGTCATGATCTCATGGTTTATATGTTTGAGCCCCACATTGGGGTCTGTGTTGACAGCTCACAGCCTACAGCCTGCTTCAGATTCTATGTCTCCCTCTCTCTCTCTACCCACTCACCAAATAAACAAACATTAAAAAAAGTTCAGGGTTTTGGGGGTACATAGGTAGCTGTCAGTTTAGTGTCTGACTCTTGATTTTGGCTCACAACATGATCTAACAGTTTGTGGGACTGAGCCCCATGTCGGCTTTTTGCTGACAGCAGGGAGCCTTCTTGGGATTCTCTCTCTCCTGCTCTCTCTGCCCCTCCCCAACTGGCATGCACGTGCTCTTCGTATAGCAAATAAATAAAATGTTTTTTAAAAGTTAAGAGTTTTTAAAAGTGTCCACTGATTGTTCATTTTGTCAACATCAAAACTGCTTTTAAAAAAAATACAAGGGGCGCCTGGATGTCTCAGTTGGTTACATGTCCAACTTCGGCTCAGGTGACGATCTCACAGTCAGTAGTTTGAGCTCCGTGTCAGGCTCTACGCTGACAGCTCAGAGCCTGGAGCCTGCTTCAGATTCTGTATCTCCCTCTCTCTGTCCCTTCCCTGTTTGTACTCTCTCTCTCTCTTTCAAAAATAATAAACATTAAAGAAATACAAAAACTTCCCTGGAACAAAGTCTGAATAAAAGTTTTGTCATATTTTCTATGACAATATAATGAATGAAGAGGAAAAAACCTCACTAACGTGGAACAGAAGGATAGAAGGTCGAGTCACACCAATTGAGTCATTCACAGACCCCAACAGAAGAATCCTGAAAGGGAAACAAACCGATTACAGGCCCCAACAGGGAAAGATGTACATTGCACCTCCTGTAAGAAATCGACCATCCTGCAATTCAGCCAATGAGAAACCTAACTTAGGCTAGCTCAAAACAAACTCTCCCAACTTCCTCCTTTTTCACAGAATAACTTTTCTTATATTTGTTGTACTTGACTATGGCTTTTCCATAACTTGCATGTTCCAAATTGCAATGGTCTGCCATTCCTAAATAACCCATTTTTTGCAAGTAAAATAACTTTAATTTTTATAAGGCTAATAGTAAAAAACTGGGTTATTTCTCATTTTTTTGATCTATGTATGCTAAAAAAATAATAATAAAGACTAGGGACACCTGGGTGTCTTAGTTAAACATTCGACTTGGGCTCAGGTTACGATCTTATGGTTTGTGGGTTCAAGCAGGCTCTGTGCTGACAGCACAGAGCCTGGAGCCTACTTTGGATTCTGTGTCTCTATGTCTCTGCCCCTCCTCTGCTTGCGTGCATGTGCTCTTTCTCTCCATCTCAAAAATCAGTAAGTATTAAAAAAAAAAAATTAAAGACTAGATAACAAATTAGTACCTAATGTATTTATTATCCCTTCACTTTCTGCATTTTTTGAATTTATTAAAACTAAACATTTTCCTCATATATTAAAAAATTTCCCAAGTGTAATACCTGGGTGGCTCAGTTGGTTAAGCATCTGACTCTTGATTTCAGCTCAGGTCATGGTATCACAGTTGTGAGATCAAGCCCTGCATTGGGCTCCATGCTGTGTGTGGAGCCTGCTTGGGATCTCCTCTCTCCTTCTCTCTCTCAAAATATATAAACTTAAAAAAATAATAAAATAAGGGGTACCTGCGTGGCTCAGTCAGTTAAGTGTCCATCTCTGAGTTCAAGCCCCAACACAGAACTCTGGGCTGAGAGCGCAGACCCTGCTTATGATTCTCTTTCTACACCCTCTCTGTCCCTACCCTGCTCGCTCGCTCACTCTCTTTCTCTGAAAATAATATAAATTTAAACAAAAAAATTGTTTTTTTTCTTTTTTACATTCTATTTATTTTTGAGACACAGAGAAAAGAGCATGAGTGGGGGAGGGGCAGAGAGAGAGGGAGACACAGAACCGGAAGCAGGCTCCAGGCTCTAAGCTAGCAGTCAGCACAGAGCCAAAGGCAGGGTGCGAACCCACAAACCACAAGACAATGACCTGAGCCAAAGTCAGACACTCAGCCAACTGAGCCACCCAGGCACTCCCAAAAAATTTTTTTTTAATTTCACAATTGTCTCAATCAAGAATCATGAAAGTATAGCCATTTGTTCAAAATGGATACATTTTGATTTACTATTTTCTCAACTCTGCCAAGGTTCAGAATACTAAAACGTGAACATAACTAAAAAATTAGAGGGACAGCTGGGTAGCTTAGCCGGTCGGTTAAGTGCCTGACCTCAGCTCAGGTCATGACCTTGCGGTTTGTGAGTTTGACCCCTACTTCCAGCTCTGTGCTGACAGTTCAGAGCCTAGAGCCTGCTTTGGAGTCTGTGTCTCCCTCTCTCTCCAAAATAGAGATTAAATTTTTTAAAAAAATTACAGGGTACATAAGGTTCAGTTTCCTTAAAGTTTTTTTTAAGTTTATGTTTATTTATTTTGAGAAAGAAAGAGTCTGTGAGCAGAGGAGGGCCAGAGAGAGAACACCAAGCAGGCCGAGTCTCTAAGTTTTAACCTTCATTAAACAAGGTTTCTAGAGAGACAAAAACAGGAGAGTTTTCTGAAATATAATTGAGAATAGAGTCTAACTGTAGGGGAGATTTTAAAAAACCCTATATATAAAGTCTACAAAGATGCATGCCATCCTTAATAGTTTGTAATTTTATGTCATAAATAAAATATTTTGAAAAAGTAATGTCTAAAAGGAATTGGTACCTTAATTAAATAATTTAAATACAGTTTAAAAATTAAAATTTGAAGTATTCTGATATGTACTTCTTCTGTATAGTAAATAACCACCATCAAAATATCTGGATTTTTGAATACAGAAAATTGTGACGCAATTTTACTTGAAGATAAACTGCTATATACTTAATCTAAAAGGAAAATTCTAGAAGGTAAGTTTTATATTTCCACTGATTATAATTATAAAAGGAAAGGTATGTAAAGGAAATAACACCTTCAACAGTCTATTACAAACCTTAGGCAAGATAAAATTCAAGATGCTAGTAATATCATCATGTCACTTTTTCTTTTAACATTTTATTACATATAACCTCTATATAAGGTAAAAATATACACATGGGAAAAGAGAGGGGACACTAACAGTAGTCCAAATATTGTGCATGGGTAATCAAATCAATGACTTATAAAGGTATGGATTAATGACTGAGGACATGTCCACATAACGTTTAAAAATCAGAATATATAAAAATCAGGGGAATTCTCTGTCCCCCTCCATCTCTGCCCTTCCCCCACTCAATTCATGTGTGCGCAGGCTCACACGCTCTCTCTCTCTCTAAAATAAACATTAAAAAATTTTAAATAAATACAATAAAACTACCACACACTGAACCAGGTGGAATTTACTCCAGAATGCAAAGATGATTTGAAATACAAAAATCAATGTAATATATACTACAGTAAAAAAATGGAATGAAGAAAAAACAACAAGCTCATCTCAAACGATACAGAAAAAAGCAACTGACAAAGTTCAATACCCTTTCAGGACAAAAACACACAACAAAGTAGGAATGGAAGAAGAATACTACCTCAACATAATAAAGACTATAAATGAACATTTCACAGCTAACATCATACTCAACAGTAAAGATGGCAAGCTTTTTCTCTAAGATCAAAAGTAAGACAAGGATAATCACTTTTTGCCACTTCTATTGAGTGTGTTACTGGAGTTGTAGATGGAAAATTAGACAAGAAATTAAAAAGACACCCAAACTGGAAAGAAGATTATCCGTTTACAGATGACATGATCACATATGTAGAACACTTAAGAATTTCACAGAAACAGGGGCGCCTGGGTGGCTCAGTTGGTTGGTTAAGCATCCAACTTTAGCTCAGGTCAGGATCTCATATTCGTGGGTATGAGACCCACATCGGGCTCTGTGCTGGCAGCTCAGAGCCTGGAGCCTGCTTCGATTCTGTGTCTCCCTCTCTTTGCCCCTACCCCCACTCATGCTCTGTTTCTGTCTCAATAATAAATAAACATAAAAAAAGTTCTTTAAAAAAACGAATTTCACACCAACAAAAAACTGTTAGAATAAATGAATTTAGCAAAGTTGCAGGATAAAAAAATCAGCATATGAAAATCAGTTGCATTTCTGTATATTAATATTGAGGAATATAAAAAGGAAATTAAGAAAACAATTTGATTTACAATAGCATCAGAAAGAATAAAATACTTAAGAATTAACGAAAGAGGCAAAAGACTTATACACTGAAAACTACAAAACGTTGCTGAAAAAAAATTAAAGACATCATGGAAAGACAGCCTATATTTATGGGTTGGAAAACTTAATACTTTTAAAATATTGATACTACCCAAAAGGATCTATGATTGGATACAATATCAAAATCCCAATGCCATGTCTGGCTCAGTACTGACATTACAGAGTCTGCTTGGAATTCCTTCACCCTCGCTCTCCTTCCCCTGCTTGGGTATAAAGGCTCTCTAAATAAATAAATAACCACACATCTAAAAAAAAATAAAATAAACAGCACACAAAAGCTTCACAGCACAGGATTTGGCAATGACTTCTTGGATATGAGGTCAAAAGCACAGACAACAAGAAAAAAAGACAAATTGGACTACATCAAAATTAAAAACTTTTGTGCACCAAAAGAAACTATCAAGAGTATGAAAAAAAAACCCCACAGAATGAGAGAAAATAAATGCAAATCATCTTTCTGGTAAAGCATTAATATTCAGAATATATAAGGAACTGTGCAACAAAGAAAAATAATCAACCTAATTAAAAAATGAGCAAAAAACTAGAATATTTCTCCAAAGAAGATATACAAATAGCCATAAGCACCTGAAAAGATGCTCAACATCACTAATCATTAGGGAAATGCCAATCAAAACCATAATAATATATCACTTTATGCTCATTAGGATAGCTATTTAAATACACACAAAACAGCTCAGAAAAGAGCAAGTGCTAACTAGGATATTGAGAAATTGGAATCCACATGGATTGTTGGTGGTAATATAAAAATGGTGCAGCTGCTGTGGAAAACAGTAGGGTGGTTCGTCACAGCACTACACATAGAATCACCATATGATACAGAACACCTCTTCTGAATTGAACAAGTACGGATTTGAACAGGTATCTATACACCAATCTTCAGAGCAGCATTTTTCACAATAGCCAAAAGTTGTAACTTGAGTTGCTAAATGTCCATCAATAGATGAAGGAATAAAGAAAAAGGAATATGCATATGCAAGAGAGTATTTTTCAGTCATAAAAATGAATGATGTTAAGATACTTGCTAAAGCAGGAACAAACCTTCTTTAAAACTAAGTTAAATAAATATTAGGTTCTTCTCCAGGTTCCAATAATCACTAAAAAATTACAGACTGGACCTCATTAATCTCTTGCAGAAATATCATCAAGTAAGTGTCACTTGGTAATTATACCTTTGATCCTTAACTACTAAAAAAGAGCTCTTTTTTGCTATAATAATATTCATTGTCTTTAATAAAAGTTGTATGTTACTTAATTCTCCTATATAAGCTACCAGTTTCAGAATTTTTTGTGACGGAAAGTTTCTTTTTAAGAATAGCATACTTTCTTTTCCCTGTAAAAAGAACAGCATAACCTAATATTTTTGAACTGAAAGTCACTATTAAATAAAAATGATAAAAATCAAACCTGTTCTAATTGAAAGGTTTGAGGACCAAAATTAAGTATCCTCAAGATTTTTCCTTTTCTCCTGCACCATCTGGCCATTCACTTTTCCAACAGACCACAGAAAGCAATCCAAAAAGCCAGTAAGTAAGGCTTAGTGAAAATCACTTTGAAAATCAATGCTATCTATCAAGGAAAATCAATTCTCATTTTGGCTTTGAAAGCTAAGAAATTCAGGAGCAAACTTAATGTAGTATTATGTTAGCTCTCTTTATAAGCAAATTTATACCTTTTTCCTTTTTCACAGCTTTATGTTTCAGAATTAATCCTAATTTTCATAAAAATATATGTTTACAGATTTCAAAACCATTATTATGGAAAGATGGGACACACATAGTCTATACTGATATTCATTATTTATTCCTTTATTCAGATGAACAATGTAAAATAAAATAGTTTCCCTTAAAAGACTCACTTTTGTATTTATGTATGGTAAGAGATTTTAAAACTTAAGGCAATTAGACATTTAAGGGAAAAGGAGGCCATTTCCAAATATGATCTATATAACTTCATCAGTGTGACCTTGAAAAAGAAAAGACAGACCAAATTAATAGTGGTGCCATATAACATAGTTGAACAGTTTACCAACTTCATATTGTTTCAAAATTTAAATATCTCACCAAGTACTTATATTGCCTTGACTCAATCTAAGCAATGATAATTTAGGGAGGAAATAAGTCCTATATTCAATATATAAATTCATTTTACATTAAACGGCAATGCATAACTTTATCCACACACTGCCATACTACTTGTTTCTCTGACATTCCTCTGAGCCTAAAGATGTTTTCTGAATCATACTTAAACTCATAATTTTGACAGATGGATCAGATGTTTCAGCTCCTAAGTGACAGTCTTTCACAACACATGAATTAGTCACACAGATCTCTTCTAGCTTTGAAAAATTCTAAAATCTATTCTAAGAAGAGTGAGTTTCTACTGCATGTTCTACTGTTTTTATATTCTCTGGCATGTGACAGGAAATCTTCTACATTTAAAATACATAATGTTCATAGCAATATAGCAAAATAGCAAATACTAGAAGACATCTGAAATGAAGATGAAAAAGCCAAATTCAACTAAAACTTTTAAGCACCTGCCATTATACCAATGTAAATAATTCTAACTAAGGAAGTAATTAGATGAACAAGAATTTTCATTACAAGTTTTCAGGGTAATTAAACCCATTCCAAGGGGTATTAAGGTTAAAACTTTTCATAATAGGGGCACCTGAGTGGCTCAGTACATTAAGCGTGCGACTTTGGCTCAGGTCATGATCTCATGGCTCCTTAGTTTGAGCCCAGCATGGAGCTCTGAGCCTGGAACCTCTTTTGGATTCTGTGTCTCCCCTTCTCTTTCTGCCCCTCCCCCTCTGATGCTTGGTCTCTCAAAAATAATTGTTAAAAATTTTTTTAAAAACTGTTCACAATAATACATAGACGTTATTTGCCTTTTCCACTCTTATTCTCTCATCAGTGTACAAGCAGTTTTTTACAGGCTACATGTAGTATACTAGTACTGTTCTCATAGGCAATGGAATATCTATTTGTATGTCCTAACTTCTGAGTTTAATTTTTAATATAGTAAATGTCAAAAGATATAACCCACAAAAACAAAGCTCTTTGGGATCCTCTATAATTTTTAAGAGTTTAAAGGGATACCATGACTGAAAAGTTTTACCTGAGTTCACACACTTTGCAGTCAGACTACCACCAGTGTATCATCAATTGATATTCTTTTTTTTTTCTTTTAGAGAGAAAGAGAGCATGAGGCTGAGGAGAGGGGCAGAAGAAGAAAGAGAGAGAATCTTTAAGCAGGCTCCATGCTTAGTGTAGAGTCTGAGGTAGGGTTCGGTCCCACAACTCTGGGATCATGACCTGAGCTGAAATCAAGAGTCAGATAGGCAACCGACTGAGTCACCCAGAATCATCATTTGATATTCTGACTAGTAATAGACAAGTCACTTTTGACATGAATTACAAACTGTGCCTCAATTTCAAAAACATTAAAATGTGGAAAATATGTATCTTAAAATCAAAGAAAAGTAGTACTTCCAGATTCACGAATGCTGTATAACAAACTGGATTCTTTAAAACAGTTGGTTATAAGTTATAATATTTTTTCAATTCCAACAAAAGACTTTTACTAAATGCCACAACAGTTTGCATAAGGAACTGGAGAATTTTAAATTTCACAAGATAGGGGGCAAGACTGAGGAGGTCTAAACACTAGGGTAATGGAGTTTGGACTACATTGGAAAAGAAAAAGAAAAACTAATCAAGTGAGTGAAAGGGAAATTCAGTATGATAATCTGTTCACAGTGTGTCGAACAGACTGGAAAAGGAAGAAACTTGAAAGTGAAAAGACCATTTACTATATGCATAAGGCAATGAAAGTTGTAGCCTATGGCAGTACAAATTGAAAAAACAGAAGGAATGGGTAGGGAGAACAGACTGTAATTTGAAGGAAGAAATTTGTAGAAATCAGTCAATACCTACATTCTAGGTGGAAAGCTGAAAGTAAATGACAGAGTTTTAAAGCCAGTGTGAGACTACTTCAAGGTAAGTCTCAAAAGGGGCACTAGTTCCACATGAAAATAACACGAGACATATATCATACTGAAAGGTGAAACATTCATGTAAAGACATCAAAGAAGAAGGCAGAAATGGTGGCTTCAAACTGAAGGCCAACGCTTAAGGTGCAGACCTGTGAGTCATGATGCAAAGAAGTCCCAGTAAATTCTCTAAAAAGAACAAAAGTTAATAAACAAAACGAGACAGAAGAAAACAGGAATCAAAGAACTGAATCTCTACTACTAAATTAAGAAGTTAGAAGAAATTATAGTCAAGAAAGGAGGGAGCGAGCAAAGAGGATGTCCTAAAAGGACTTGAATCATGGAGCTATAAAAATAAAAAAAATAAAAATAAAAAAAAGAGCAAAGGTTCAGGGAGGTTTGTTTTTTTTTTTTTTTAAGATTTTATTTTTAAGTAATCTCTACACCCAAAGAGGGGTTCAAACGCATAACCCGAGATTAAGAGTCCATGCTCTGTGGACAGAGCCAGCCAGGAGCCCCAGGAAGAACTTTTATCATAGCAATAGAAGAGGGTTTTCTGTTGTTGTTTTGTTGTTTTTGAGAAACAGACAGAGTATGAGCAGGAGAGGGGCAGAGAGAGAGAAAGACGCAGAATCTGAAGCAGGCTCTAGGCTCTAAACTATCAGCAGAGAGACCGATGCGGGGCTCAAACCCATATATCGTGTGATCATGACCAGGGCTGAAGTCAAATGCTTAACCGACTGAGTCACCCAGGCACCCCTTGTTGTTTTTACTTCGAAAGTTTGTGACTTACCAATCATTTAAGGAAGTAATATTTCACTCCTTTTAATCAATTTGAACTATTGAATATTTTCACCAAAAAACCAAATATAGCTGACAAAAATTTTCAAGTGTATAAGAAAACATACATCACATTATTTCAAGGCCTAATAGTGTAACTCTGGGATATTTATTCTACCTCAATTTCTACAGTCACAAAAATTCAAATCTTATGAACTCATCTTGACCATCCAAAAGAAATACGAGGGTCGCTTGGGTGGCTCAGCCACTTAAGCATCCAACTCTTGATTTTGGCTCAGGTCATGATCTCACAGTTTGTGAGATCAAGCCCCATGACAGCACAGAGCCTATTTGGAATTCTCCACACATTACAAACTTCAGGTACAGTACTTCACTGCTTGCATATGCGCACTCTCTTTCTCTCTCAAAATAAATAAATAAACTTAAAAAAATACTAAACAGAAATCACATTATTTTTAACACAAAATCACATTATCTTAACACAGAAGAATTGTGCTCCATGTAACATAACACAATGTATATCATAATGAAAAGTTTCATTAACTCAGAATTAAGAGCTTTTGGAAGGGATCTGAAATTTATTTCTGCTTAATAAACATTTTATTCCAGGACATTACAGGTAAAAACTATTAATATCACAGTTCTGGAATTACAGAATAGAAAAAACTCTGAATCTAGACTAATCTCATTCACTCACTAGATAAATTATAAAAATTGAGAACCAAACTGTAAATCACTGAAATGTATATATAAACTATAAATAAAGTACTTCTGAGAAATATTTCAATGAAACCTAAGATCTTCTACATGATCAGTTACATGTATTTATTTATAAATACTTACATCCAATTCCTATTTCTTCAAACTAATTTCAAAAGATGTTCTACTAAAGACTTATTTTGTTGGGCTGGCTTGAACAAATACAGATGAAGTACTGTACCTGAAGTTTGTAATGTATTAAAAGATATGTAATCCAAAACTTTTATTAATTCTACCAATCAACCCCAAAAGTCAGATTCCACTGTATTCATACTTTTTATTAAAAGGTTGAAGCATTTATCTACCCTGCTCAAATTCAATAAATAAATTCCTATATGATTTCCAGTCCCAAATGGTTGAGAAATAGGACTAGATTGCGTTCTATCTCAGAATTTTAAGTCCTATGTCCAACCAAACACTAAAAGGCTAATAAACTGTTTTCTACTAATTAACCACTTATTCCATAATTGAATCAATAGGTTCGACATTATAAAAAGATTTTCGTTAATGGGTTTACTAGAATAATTTTATAAAATAGCTAGAATATAAAAAATCCTAAATGAAAAGATTCCATCCAATTAAAGAACTTCAAATAATGTTTCAAGATTTTGAAACACTTTAATATTTTAGTAAGCAATCTTAAAGGGCAAATTATGTAATCCTTAAAGATTTAGCAGATTAAGAATTTTTTATCAAATAAAATGTAAGTGTTAAAAATCTACACTGAAAGGGAACCTGTGTGGCTTAGTCTGTTGAGCATCCAGCTCTTAATTTTGGCTCAGGTCATGATTTCATAGTTTGTCCGTCCAAGCCCTGAATTGGGGTCTGCTCTGATTGTGCAGATCCTGCTTGGGATTCTCTCTCTCTGTCCCTCCCCTGCTCTCTCTTTCTGTGAATAAACAAACTAAAAAAAAAAAACAAAAAACAAAACCAAAAAAAACCTAAAAAACTACTGAAAACAACTGTTTATCTGAACATCAGGCAGAAATAGAATCACTGTTAAATTGAAATAAATGAAACTGGTAATATTTGTTACCACTGTATCACCACCAGTAAAAACACCAATATTTATCTTTAAAAAAACAATCCCTTAACCCAAACCCTTCCAACTAGATGGATTTTAAAGTTCAAAATTTGTTGTATTTTATAAAGTTAAATATGGCATACATTGTGATAGCCGAGTGGTGATACACTGCATATGTCGTATGTACATTACATGTAAAAGTACCTATGTTGTATATAAACCTGTGGAGTTTAGAGAAGCATCCTAAAATCAAGCACATTAACATTTCTCTTACAAAATAAAAATATTCAGTTCATATTAGGTTTCCCTTTTTAAAAAGTTCATTTGGTCAGGTTTTCCTGATGTATCATTACAAAAATTTTGTTGGTACATAACTACAGTATTTGAATTTCAGAACTGTGGCTTAAGAATAGTGTACCTATAGGTAGTTATCTGGCCAACAATGACACATAGTACAACCATACAACATTTATGGTATATTTAAAAACTAAAGGCTAATTTCTTATTAATTTCTGAAATATTAATACCTCTTTCCTGAAGTTTCTTTGTAACTATAAGGAGTTTATAGCATACTTCCTAACACAAAAATGCAAATGTTATTTCTTATATTTCATTCAAACAATTTTTCAAAGCTTTGGGAGATATCAAAACACAATGCAGAATATATCATCATTTCTGACCACTATTACTGAAGTATGACAGAAGTCTGAATGTCTCAACATCAAAAAACAAACAAGGCAAGAATGTCACGAAAATACCTCTCATATGTGCTTTCCCAAAAAATGGAATGTAATATTACAGTTAAAGTGCTTTTAGTTCCAAAGAAAAAAAACAACAGAAAGAGACATAAAATAAATTTACTCTTTTAAAATAAAAAATCCCACAAGTGAAAAATCCAACAGTGGTATTTGGGCTTCAGGAAACAATCTGATCTGTTTGTCAGTTTTGCCCTCAAACTGGCTGACCTTTAACCAGGGAAATGGCTGTGGCAATTTCAGCATCACACCCACACACAACTATACTTGACTTCATTCTGATTGGACCTAATTAGTAAGGACCTGCACCCATCAATGTAGCCAGAGGAGTTCACTGCCTGATTATCTAAGGATACCACCATCCACAGTTTAGTCAAACCACACAATAGATAATGGATACTGGGGAAATAACCACCAAGGTATACAATGCCACAAAATACTCAAAATTAATAGTAAATAGTAATGCAATTGTTCCCCACCATCCATATATATTTTTCATTTTTTTTTAATTTTAAGTTTCCTTATTTATTTTGAGAGAGACAGAGGCAGCATGAGCAGAGGAGGGGCAGAGGAGGGGCAGAGAAAGGGAGAGAGAGAATCCCAAGCAGGTTCTGTGCTATCAGCCCAGAGCCCAATGTAGGGTTCAAACTCATGAACTATGAACCGAAACCAAGAGCCCAATGCTTAACTGACTGAGCCATCCAGGTGCCCCTATTTTTCATTTCTAAATGCCCAGCTTGGGGCATCTGGGTGGCTCAGTCCATTAAGTGTCTCTCTTCAGCTCAGGTCATGATCTCAGGATCATGAGTTTGAGCCCGCATCGGGCTGACAGCTCAGAGTCTGGAGCTTGCTGCAGATTCTGTGTCTCCCTCTCTCTCTCCGCCCCTTCCCTGCTCTGTCTCTCTCTCCTTTAAAAATAAATAAGCATTAAATACTCAGCTTAATACTCAGCCTTTTACAAACGTGATTATTTGTAAACCCATTCTTTGTATCATTTAAGTTTCCATGTAAGGAAGTTTTTAATATATGTAATTTTGAAAACTTGACTGTCATGAATGATACTCATAATTTAAAACTCTATTCCCGGGGCGCCTGGGTGGCTCAGTCGGTTAATCTCCGACTTCGGCTCAGGTCAGATCTCATGTTTGTGGGTTCGAGCCCCACGTCAGGCTCTGTGCTGACAGCTAGCTCAGAGCCTGGAGCCTGCTTTCGGTTCTGTGTCTCTTTCTCTCTCTGCCCCTCCCCCTCTCATGTTCTGTCTCTCTCTGTATCAAAAATAAATAAAACATTAAAAAAAAATAAAATAAACTCTATTCCCTAATTGTCATGCATCTACTTAAACAAAATACAGGGGAAAGCAAAATATCATTCTAGGTTTGCTATGAAATAATTTTAAAATGCTAAACCATAATCCAACTAGCTTGCACATAAAAACAAATCATATCACAGTTAATAGGAGGAAGAATAAATTCAGTACACGCCTTTTACATTACTGAATTGACACAATTTGTAGAATCACTAAGATCAGAAATTTTAAAAAGATTCTTTTTCTTCTTTCCAAACAGAATAACCAAAATCTTATCATTATTCGGCTTATTTCCTATTAGAAATATCTACTAGTGAAACAAACATTTTGTAATATCAAGTCAACATTAGTAATTAGTACATGTCCCATAAAACAGTATCATTGACTACAGTCATTAAATAGGGATTTAAATGTAAATATTAAAATAGGTATACACATGTATAGAGAGATATTAAAGTGAATTTGGAAATGTAAACTCAAAGATATACAAAAGGAAAAAATATTACCGTGTTTAAAGTTATCGGTAAAAAATTAAATACCACAGGACACTACCAATAAATTTCATGGATTATGCAGTCATAAATCAACCTTGCAAAGACTAGTCAGTCAATGCCTAACCTCTACTCCGCCCCTTACCTCCAACCTGTCCCCAAGTGAAAACGTGCTTGAAACACTAACACAGCATATCCCGTCTGAAATGGTGCACATTCCTACACTACTGAAAGAAAATATTGGCAGGATCATATGAAAGGAAAAGAAACCAAAGAAAAGGACACTTCAGGTTCTGCGGGGAATAACATTTTAATTTATAATATTCCTTCCTTTATTTCAAATCCTATGAAACCTAGGGATGTCTTTTAAAACACTATTCACTTTCTTAAAAACCACAATACTATGGCAAAAAACAAATGAAAAGAAAGAGTGGGTTAATTTCTATGACCCTCCAAATAAAAAATTTTCATTTTCATCGTTCCCAGTTAGAAATCCAAGAATCTGTAGAAAGAGGGTGTATCAAGTCACAACACAGCGTTTGCCTCGAAAACATACACAAATCCAAGGACTGCCTGAAAACCAGAGACTAGTCTTTTACCTTTTCTCCCTCCCTTTCAGTAACCTTACTGCCTAAGTTTTAAGTCTCTAACCCCTGCACCAGTAAGACTTTTGCAAGCAGAAAGATTCTGGTGAAGATGGCCCCCTACCGCCATGAGTGGTCTTGTGTTCTACCCGCCACCCCCACCTGCCCCAGCGGCACCGGCGCACAGCCCCGCCTCTCGGTAAGGTCCCCAGGCCATCGCGGGGCGCTGACCCCCTCGCAGACAGCAGTGAAGGGGCCGGGCGGGGCGTGGGCAGGAGCCCGGGGATCCGGCTCTGGACACAGGACACCACACCGCTCCCACGGGGGAACCACTTGTGAAGAGACCCCGGCAGGGGATGACGGCAAAGCATCCGACTGCTCCAAAGAGGGGCGTGACTGCCAGCCGGTTGGGCTAGGCAAGGTACCAGAGATAACCCCACAAGGTGCTGCTGCCAGAGACCAGTGGTGCAGGTGTGGGCTGGGAGGCTGAGGGGCACTCGCACTCTTACCGCCAGGTCCGGGTTTCGGCTGTCCCTGTGTGACACGGCTCGGATGACCCCCGCTCGCCAGCCCCGCCAGCAGCGTCCACTCTCCCCGGGCTCCGGGCGAGCCTCTTCGCCGACCGCCACGCACAAGAACCGCTTCCCCACCAGTTCCAGCCGAGTCTCCACCGCCATAGCCATCACTGCTGAAGTGTCTGCTGCCTCGACCACAGCGAGGGAATCAGTGAAATGCCGCTCCTACCGGCCGCCCATGCTGAGGAGGAGAGCGGACTGGGGGGACGGCAACAGCCCCGCGAACAAGCGAGCACCGATTTGAGGGCGCACCAGACGCTCTGCCCAGAAGGGCACAGCGACCTCGGTCTCTGGCAGTCCTCAACACTCCCCGGGACTCCCGACTCCCTGACTGGCAGCCTCTGACTGTAGCTGCGCGCGCGCGCACAGACACACACGCGCACACACGCACACATGCAAACTGACAGAAATCCCCACACCCGTCACCCTCAGGCAGCCCTGGACACTGCCGCCACCTCACTGTGGACAGTACTACTCCGCCTTCCAATCCCTTGCAGGCAGCGAGCGCCGCGTCTCCTTCCGCCGGCGCGGGTGGGGGCAGGGCCCCGCAGAGGGTCGGAGAACAAACACAGTCGGAAAGTAGTGCCCCACAACGCTGCTGCGCCGGGCCGCTGGACCAGCCAAAGAAGGAGAGCGGTGGGAGAAAGGAATGCTCTCCGTCCGTAGCACTATTAAGAACGTTTGAGGTTCACCTCTCTAATAGCAGCTCTCTCAGAAGGAAGGGGGGAGGTGACAGAAAAGTGAGGAGTGCTAGTTCCACTCTGGGTCACAAAATAAATTCCAGGTTAAATGCAGCATCTCCAGAACGCTGTTTTTCGGAACACATGCAGCCTGCTGCCTGAGTTAGCCCGAATTTCGCCTAAAACAGCAGTCCTGTAGTCCCAGCGGCAAAGGAGAGCAATACTTTCACTGAAAACAAAGCAGAGCAACACTTTCCACTGAAAACAGTCATTGCAGAACAGTCCACAATTCTAAACGAAAGGAAGAAAACACTGACATCCTTTCGTCCTTCCTTTCGTCGTTTGCAACGACACTAATTACATGTTTGAACTATTCAGATATTTACACGTCGCTTTGTTTTAAGAATGCCAAACGCCCCGTGGAGGGCTTCTGTCACTGTCCCGAATATTTACAGTCTCTGTGCCAATTTGAGTCCTTTCAGTACAAGCACATACCTCAAACTCACTAGTCATATAATAAAAACAGGAAAAGGCTCCGGATTCAATTATTAGAAAATACTGTGGAAAGAAGAGGTTTTTAGCCAATCACAATTCAGGAAAATATGTTTATTCCCTTCCAATCACAACAGGACTTTGCAACCTGTATACACACAGATCTCAAACTTGGAATAATTACTTCTTTGATCCAATCCTTGAGTTCTCTAAATCAAACCTATCTTATACATGTCAGCGAGTAGTTTGATTTCAGACATACATCTTGAGAACTACAGGCTAAGACTTCTAAAACCTCCACCTGAACTAAGGAGCCAGTATAATAATCTGGTGAAAATGATCTAACATGGCAGGAGAAAAGAGGTAAGATCACATTCAGATACCAAATTATCAATGATTTGTTTTGGTGTCTTGGGCACCACACAATTGTTACGATGGAAATTGCTTACTTCCCAATCTCACTTTCTAGGAGCAAGTGAGAAAATATAGTCACTTAAGAGATGAAATAAATATTCTTATTACGTAAATTCCACTCACTAAGTTATATATTTGGAGTACTGATTATCAGGTTGCCTTACATAAAACTACCACCTGATTTCAATATTTATAGGCAAATTTCTAAATGGACTCCTAAGAACCCTCATTACATGTTGACTGGCATCCTTGTAAGTGCTCTGAGAAACATGTAAATCCACCAAATCAAAGTATTTCAAGTGCAGAAGGCCATATGTCTTCATAACCTTTTCAACCAAATGTCTTATAGGCCTAGTACTACATTCCAAATAGTATGCTATGAATTCCCTCTGGCCAATATGTATGGTTTATAAGAAAAAAAAATCATTTGTGGATGATTTGTGGATATTTTGCTTTTGGAGAAGCTTGAAGTATCTATATTTTTTGATGTAGAATAAAAACACCTTAAGGATTTTTTTGTTTGCCTGCTAGCATTTTTTGCTTTGTTTCAGTTTTGCAAGCAAATCATAACTGTAAGTAATATGAAATTAAAATAAATTTTAAAGTCAGATTTGAAACCTTAGAATTTTGTTTATTCCTTTACATACTTTACTTTTACAAAGATCCTCAGAAAATGCGTTAGTCAGTTTTACTTAAAGTTACAGTACTTTTCACTAGATAGGTAAAGAGTGACATAGAAGTGTTTTAAATGACTAGGTTTACTTACAGAAGCTCAAAAATAAAAAAATAGAAACTTGATCTTCTATTTCCATCCTCACATGTAATATTTACAGTAAATAAACACCCCCTCCTCAATTCAAGCAAACTCCATGCATCAAATATTTTTATATAAAAGATACATTGTTAAATTACTTTGGGTTTTTTTGTTTTGTTTTAAAGTTTATTCATTTTTGAGAGAGAGAGAGAGAGAGAGCACACTCACACAGGCAGTGGAGGAGCAGAGAGAAAGGGAGAGAGAGAATCCCAAGCAGGCTACCCACTGCCAGCAGAGCCCTACATGGGGCTCAAACCTACAAAATGGGAGATCACGACCTGAGCTGAAATCAAGAGTTGGAAGCTTAATCGCTGGAGCCACCCATGCATCCCAAGATTATTTTGTTTTTAAAAAATCCATAAAAAATTATTCATAAAAACTTTTATTTTTTCAAAATCTGACCTATAAAGGAAGGAAATGTATTCATTGCAGTGATAAGGGTCATAATTACCCACTTAATTATTAATAATTAGTAGTTCATGAAGTTTAGTTTCAATAAGCAAACACCCTACCAGCTATAAATTTTTCACTTTTTGATTTGGTGTAGTTATAGAAAAGGCCAATTATCTGCTCTCCTAAATACCAGTATTCTGCGTCATTATAAGTGTCTACTATAAACAACATAGAAAAAACACAAAGAGATAAAAAATTGAGTACATGAATCTTATAATAATATTAGCCACTATTTATGGAATACTTATACTATATGTCAGACACCATGCTAAGTACTTTACACCTATAACCTTACTTTCTCTTAAAGATGAAGGAAATGAGGTTTAGAGAAGTTTAGTTACTCGCCTGAGAATACACATAAGGAACTGAGATCCAAAACCAGGCCTTACAATTCCAAAGCACCCTGCATTACGCTAAATTGTCACTTAAAAGAAACATGAAGGTCAGTCATGTTTACACAGGTTATTCATAACTGATTTATTTATTTAGCACTTATTATGTGTCTCAAATTCTGAAAGGTTTGGAAATAGGGCCTCTGTCCTTAAGAAGCACATAGTGTATTTGGAAAAACAGACAACAGAAATGCTTCAGTTTGTTTATTTAACGAAGCATCAATAGAACAGCATACAAGAGAAGTTTAGGGTATTTTAACAAATAATTTTCAAATCTATTATAACTTAGAGTCTTTTATTAATTGTCAAATGTAAAGACTGGATTGGATTATGGGATCACTAACTTTGTACACAGGCCCATCTAGGAACTATGAAAGCCAATATTACAATGAAGGAAACCAGGGTAATGTGTTTAATAAAGTACTTCTTCTATAATGATAAATAAATAAATAATTATTTAAAAATAAAAATTAAGAATAAAAAAATAAAATGAAGGAATACAAGAATTTTAACTGAATTATGCAAGTGGAAGACCAAGAATAGAATGGAAATAAATTTATTTTACTGTGTTTATTATTAAACCTTAAATAATTTCCATTTAAGTATTTCCGTAAGTACTTATTTAAACCGAATTCCTTGATCATATTTATGTTAATGATAATGTAACTCAAATGTCACCTCCTAAAGAAAGCCATCTCTAATTCCCAGACTAGATCAAATCCCCACTATGGATTTTCAACACTCTGTATTTGTCTTAGCACTTTACCACAACTCAATTTATGCCATTAATTATATAATTGATTGCATTATACTTGTGTCTCTTGATAGAGTATAAGCTCCAATAAGGGCAAGGACAATGTTTCTTTTTCATAACTATACCCCCAGTATCAACTAGGCTTTGTGCAGTTAAGATAGATACTCAGTAAATGCTATCGAATCAATTAATGAATATATCAAAATGTACCTTTTTCGAAATCTAACCAAGTTAAGAGGAACTTCAAATCTCTAGATCATGAATCATAAATATGAATTTATGTTCTTCCTACAGAGTTATTCATAGCTTTTAAAATAATGGCTTGGGGCACCTGGGTGGCTCAGTGGGTTAAGCATCCGACTTTGGCTCAGGTCATGATCTCGCAGTTTGTGAGTTTGAGCCCCACGTCAGGCTCTGTGCTGACAGCTCAGAGCCTGGAGTTGGCTTCTGATTCTGTGTCTCCCTCTCTCTCTGCCTCTCCCCTGCTTGCACGCTCTCTCGCTCTCTCTCTCTCTCAAAAATAAACATTAAAAAAATTTTTTTAATGAATAAAATAAAATAATGGCTTATACGAGGTACAATGTAAAGCCGACATAAAACTTTAGCTTCTCAGAAAAACAATGTTGTCCCTGGGAATAATTCCTAAAGAACACATACAAAGAAAGAGTTACAATTCACAAGAAAAACATTCATTTCCTTAACCAAACTACCAATTTGATGCAAACCCAAAAATGATCCTATGAGTACATATCCAAAACACCAGTTATTCTTAGTATTCTATAAAGAACAATCTCAAATAATGTCTTTGATGAAGCCAACATATAAACATAATTTCCTCGCTGTCCTCTTGATGCCATGTGGAATGAGGAGGGTAGAGAAAGAAAAAAGGAAGGTAGAAGTAAAGGAAGTAAAAAGAAAAAGAGCAATCTCCCCTCAGCCTTTTAATTGTATGCTCTGCACATTTCTTACCCAGTTTCCAATTTATATTCTGGGGGGCTTACCACTTCTCTTCAACATTTTCTATTAAAAATGAACCTTTAAATCTGATTTTTAATGACAAAAAAAATTTTTTAACTTAGAAAGAATACATATAATACTGGAATTTTCCTAATCTGCTGAATAAGGAGCTACAAACAACAGGGAAATAACAGCTGCCATGGAGCATTCAGCAAGGTCTTCCCAGCAAGGATGTTTGTTCAACATCCCTCTCAATAAATGCTTCTTACTACTATTACAGCATGCTAGATGGCAGTGTGCATTTCTCCTCTTCAACTGTTGTATTAGCTCTTTGATGTATAAACAGGGTAGGTTCCTAAAGGGTTACGTTCCTATTAGTCTCACAAGATTTCACTGCTGCCACAAATTAGTTGTGGCAGAGCTAAAAGTCCTAAAGAATGCTTCTGTTGATGTCCATGAAAATTTATCAAGTTAAAGAGCTACTCTATGTACATTTAAAGCTATAAATGAGGGGAAGTCAAAGTAAAATCTAAGCTAAAAAGTAATACTCAAAACCTCAGCATGCTACCTATACTCCATTGATGTTCTCCACAGATGCAACTAGATTCTACATAATGAAGGAACTTTATGATCAAGAACACACAGCTCAGAGGCACATTTCTCAAATTAATGGCATCTGGCTTCAAAGAAACCAAACAAAACAAGACCTAGCAGTAAAATATGGGGAATCTTTAGTCATTCTTTTCTTTGGCACATTCTAGAAAAGGCCACATGGTTAAATATAATAAGATTTATAACATACTACAAAACATAAATATGCAGTAAAAATAAATTATTCCATATAAAGGAAAGCATTGTCTTTCGGTTCCACATGTGCTTCACTACTACAAATTATTTATTCAATTAAAGAGTGTGTATAAAACAGTGTTCCAATTCCAATGCCTATGTTCAGAGAAGCTTACAGGAAGAGAGGCCTTAGAATTCTCCCTTAAAAGCACAACTGACACATATGAAAAACAGACCTCAAAATAAGACCTTAACTACAAACTTAAAATTGAAATCAACATCCCCCAAACATTCTGCTTCTCCAAGGGCACATTTTTATATTACTTCAAATTAAATGGCCAAGAGAAATACTCAAAAGGCTAACCAGCTTCACTATTCACAAAGTACAAAAATACTTAGGTTAAAACTAGTCCATTCCCATTCCATATAGCCATTTACAAATGGATGTTTAAGATGTATATCCCAAATGTATGAAATTAGAAATTGGCAGTCACATAATATAGTATAATCAAAGAGCAGGAGTCAAACAAGTCTAGGTTACCTACCACTAATCTTGAGCAAACCATTTTGCTTCTCTGGAATAATAATAAATAATATGTAGAGGCTGATATAATCTTGAAAGTTCCTAAAAGCTTACATCTAAGACTTCTGAATAATTCATCAAATAGCAAATATCCTCGCTTGTCACGTGGTAGTTTCAAAGCTGAAAAATGTTAAAGGACTGACGAATGTAATCTTGCTTTAGGAAAACAAATGTGCTTAGCCAGAAAGGTTCTCTCTCAAAGGTCTCACAGAATTTATATATATACATCAGTCATTAATACATACATACTAAGAGTACAGGCCAAAGGACTTTCCAATGAAACAATTTTAAACACTGTAGCATTGCTTCTTTTGTCTGCTCTCCAAATTTGCTCTTAAAGCTATCATATTAAAATAATCTATCAGAACTAACTTCAAATGGAGAAATTTGAGATTCTCTGCATTACAAATAACCTTCATATCTGAAACCTTTACCTTGTATGCCTTTAGTCTTTGTTTACAATACATAAAAGTCCTTCTTTTCAACTATTATGATTGCAAAAATTACCTTAAAATTGACTGTTTTGAGGCACCTGGGTAGCTAGGTCAGTTGAGCTCTTAATTCTTGGTTTCCGCTCAGGTCATGATCTCACAATTCATGAGTTCCGGGCCCGCATGTAGTTGCCAGCGTGAAGCCTGCTTGGGACTCTCCCTTTGCCTCTCTCTTGGCCCCTCCCCTGCTCACATGCAAGCCCCTGCTCTCTCTCTCTCTCAAGTTAAATAAATAAAACTTAAAAATCAACTGTTTCATTTGCTTCTACATGTACATTTGCATGAATGTTTATTTTCCCCACTTGTAATTTGGTTTGATACTCACATGTTTTAAATTTTTATACAAATATCCTAATAGCTTTACATTTCAACCTTAAGTCATGCTTAGAAAATATGCAGGTAGGGGAGCCTGGGTGGCTCAGTCGATTAAGCACCTGACTTCGGCTCAGATCACGATCTCACTGTTCATGGGTTCAAGCCTGGTGTTGGGCTCTGTGCTGACAGCTTAGAGCCTAGAGCCTGCTTCACATTCTGTATCTCCCCTCTCTCTCTCTCCCCTGCTCACTCTCTGTCTCTCTTCCAAAAATAAATAAAACATTTAAAAAAATTCTATATTCTGTATTTTATTCTAGTAGTTTTATCACTCAAATTTGTATAATTCTTTCAAAATTAGATAATACCCACCTCCAATGGAGGGATAGAAAATATCGTGGCCCTAAACAATAGAGTTCTACTGTTAGTGGAGAAAAAGTGGGATTACTAGGAAGAGCGGGAAATAAAGACTGCCTAAGACTAAGCTGGTCTAGGACAAAGTAATAAGTAATAAGTAACAGCACTCTACTAATAGAGAAAACCAAAAGAGCATGGAGAGAGCCTCTCTGAAGTAGAGATGTACAAGTAAGGCCTAAGAACACAGGTGGAATAAAAACATTGAGTTAAAACTTTTCAGCAAATCAACCCCCTCCTTTAAGCACAAAGTGATGCTAGAAGTATTTAAAATTGATGATGAACATAACCAAAGCAAGAAAAAGAAAAAAAACATAACCCCTGATCAAGCAAGACTAATTCAACCCTGCATGGGAACAACTCAGTAGAACAAGAGTCATATCCATTTTTTAACATAAATACTATATACTTCAGCCTCTACTATCCTGCAAATGACAGCTGGCATTCAAACAAAAAGTATAAGTCTAGCCATAGGGATTGATTTCCCTGGTCTCCAGGGCAGTGCATGCATGTTGAGGTTACCATTACCTTTTCTGTAAGTTGTAAGAAAACATCTCCTGAAGTTCTTTCAGTTGCATCAGTCTTTCAAGTAAGTAATTTGGTAACACCCTCTCCCTTACGAAATTATAAGCTACACAAAATCTCAATGGCAAACAAATCACCATCAGGTGACAAAATGGTCAAAAGAAGCAGAAGCAGACATAACTGAAATGTTGAAACTTTCAGCCAATTAATTAAATTATTAATAATGATGGATCAAATGAAACAGGTATAGATATGATCAAGATTGCAAACATCAGAGATAGAAACTACAATAGTTGAACAGAAAAGCTGGAAGAGTCAATCTGAAATGCTAAAGATTATAAGAAAAGCAGTAACAAAATTTTTAAAAGCCTTTGATAGGTTCAGCATCAGACTTGACAGTTGAGGAAAGAGTCAATGAACTTGAAGATAGGTCAACAGAGATTGTCAGAGCTGAAACTAAACAGGAAAAAGAGTGGGAAAAAAAATCTACATAAACAGAATAGAAGGGAACAGTTTCCAACTCATTTTATGAGGCCAGCATTAATCTGATAACATAAACAGACAAAGAAATAACAGGAAAAAGCAACCATAGATCATTATTCCTCACAGATGAAAAAATCTTCAACAAAATATTAGCAAATCAAATTCAAATTCAGTAACTTAGAAAAAAGATGAAATATCAAAACCAATAGGGTTTTATCCCAGGAATACAAGTTGATTCAACACTGAAAGATCAATCAGTGTAATTCATCAGGTCAACAAAGTAAAGAAGAAAAATATGATGACATGAACAAATGCAAAAAATAAGCATTTAGGACAATCCAACCTTTATTCATGACAAAATTCTCAGCACATCTGGAATAGAAGAGCACTTATACAACCTGATAACGTACATTTACTAAAAACTTACTGCTAATATACTATCTAATAATAAAAGACTAAATGTTTTCCCCTAATGATTCAGAAGGACATCAGCTGTCACCGCTCCTTTTCAGTAACACATTCAGGATTTAGAAAGTACAGTAAGACAAGAAAAAAGAAAGAAATAAAAGGCATACAGATTGCAAATGGTATAACTGGAGTTATCTTTAAAATAACTGGACAGTATCTTTTAAAAAGCTCTTTGAAAATAAGTAAATTTAGCAAGGTTGCAAAGTACAAGATCACTATGCAAGCATCAGTTATATCTCTACATACTAGAAAAAAAAGTTGAAAATCCACACTTAAACACAGTACCATTTACAAAAGAGCCAAAAACCATAAAAATACGTATAAATGTACTAAAATTTGTGCAAGATCTTTATGCTCAAAAACTACAAAGTACTAATGACTGAAGACCTAAAGAGCAATATACCATGAGCATATATTTGTAGACTTGTTCTTCCCAAATTGATCTACAAATACAAAGTAATTTCAAGCAGGGGTGCCTGAGTAGCTCAGTTGGTTGAGCATCTAACTTCAGCTCAGGTCATGATCTCACAGCTCCTGAGTTCGAGCCCCATGTCAGGCTCTGTGCTGACAGCTGAAAGCCTGGAACCTGCTTCAGGTTCTGTGTCTCCCCCTCTCTTTGCCCCTCTCCCACTTTGTCTCTCACTCCCTCAAGAATAAATAAAAACATTTTAAAAATTCAAGGATATTTTAATTTAAAGAACAGCAAAAAATTTTTATGTAGACATCGATGAGTTGATTCTCAAATCAGCACAGTAAGTCAAAGGAACTGGAAAAGCCAAAAACAATTTTGAAAAGAAAAAATCAGAAGACTCTGTAAAGATGCAGGTCTGAATCAAACTGAGACAATAGAAGGGCACACATTGCCCAAGGCAGGAGGGACCTGTGTCACAATTTCCTGTCACTCCCCCTTCCCAAACCCATAAGGGCCCTACCCCGCCTTTGTTCGGGGCTCTCAGCATGGATCCATTGTGCTGGTAAAGTCTGTGAGCCCGAGTTTAGGTCCGGGGAGCCTAAACCCATAATAAAGCCCTTTGCTTTCGTGTGCGTGACTCGGTCTCCCTGGTGGTCTCTGGTTTTGGGGGATGATATTAAAAATCTGGGTATAACAACTCATACTATCTTATCTCAGGACTATACTATAAAAATACATTAATCAATTCATCATGACATCAGCAAAAAAGTAAAGTAGATAAATAGAACAGAGAGTCCAGAAATCGACCCATATATATGCGCAATTGATTCTTAACAAAAATAAAAATGCAATTCCACAGAGAAAGGAGAGCCTCTTCAACAAGTGGTTCCAGAAAAATTAGGCATCCATATGTCCCCAAAAATGAATCTTGACCCATTTCTTACTCCATTACTTCCTCAAATTGAATTTACTGAATTTACTCAAAATGACAGATCTACATGTAAAATATAAAACAAAAAAAGTTTTAGAAGAAAAGACTTAAAATTTTTTAAAGATTTTTAAACATTCACAAAATTTCTAAAATTAAGAATTAAACATTAAAAACTCTTTTACAAAGGTTATAGACTGGGAGGAAATATTTGTAAAATACTTATTTGATAACAGATTGGTATCCAGAATATTTAGAGATCTCTCAAAACTTTATAACAAAAAAAACTTAATGGGCAAAAGATTTAAACAGACACTTCATTAAATAAGCTAGGTGAATGGCATAATGAAACACATGAAAAGACAGTTAACATCATTAGTCATAGGGAAATGCAGAGTACAACTATTTGTGTGAAATAAAACCACATCTACCAGGATGGCTAAAATTAAAAGAAAAAGAAAACTGACAATACCAGATATTGAGGAGTATGAGGAGCAGTTAGAATTCTCATATAGTGTGGCAGCTGGAAGGAGTGCAAAATGGTACAGCTACTTTGCAAACCAGTTTAGTAGTTTCTAATGAAGTTCGACACGCTTTATATAATCAAGAAATCTGACTATTAGTTATTCATCCAAGTGAAATAAAAACCTACGTTCACACAAAATGTACCTATGTACTGGGGAGCACCTGGGTGGCTCTGCGGGTTAAGCATTCGACTTCAGCTGAGGTCATGATCACAGTGCTCTTGAGTTTGAGCCCCATGTGGGGCTCTGTGCTGACAGGTCAGAGTCTGGAGCCTGCTTTGGATTCTGTGTGTGTGTCTCTCTCTCTGCCCTTCCCCTGCTTATGCTCTCTCTCTTATGCTCTCTCTCATAAATAAACATTAAAAAATTTTTTTAAGAAACCTGTACTCAAATGTTTAGCAGTTTTATTTATAATTGCCAATAGATGGAAACAACCAGCACAAATAGAGAATGAACAAACTTTGAATGCCAGTCAACAATAAAAAGAACTAAGTACTGTATTGATACTTGCAGTAATATGGATGAACCTCTGCATTTCAAAATCAGTAAACCCAAAGCCACTCTCTTAATAATTCAGGAGAAGGACTCATGAAACTCAAAAAGGCCATTTTATTCATGATCAGTTAATTATAGCAAAAATGAATGAATGAATGAATAAATAAATAAATAAATAAGAGGGATATAGGGCTGGGTCCAGGAGACACCAAACTTTCACTTGTCCTCTCCCAGTAGAGGTGTAGAGACAGCACTTATATCTCCCAGCAAAAAAACGTGACAGCACACATGGAAAATTCACCTGAAGCCTGGTGTCAAGCATTTTTATCAGGGGTCTGATGTGTAGGCAGGTTTGACCATCGGCATAGCTGGCCTTAGGCTCCCAACTCCTCCAGAGGTCAAGCTGATACCATACCACACAAAGCCTCCTACCAAATTGTCAGCCACATTGTTGGCACAGGCAACATGGGGTGGCCAAAGGCCCTCAAGTAAACAAAGACACTTTCATCAGATAGAATGTTCTAAGGGCTTAGAGGTTACCTTCCAGGATATGGGCAAGGGCCAAACCTTAGGCAGCTCAATTGCCTATTCTTTGAGCAACTGAAGTATTTTTATTCAAAACAACACTTTTGTGACACAAAATATGTCAGTTTTCTTCCTCACACCAAGAAATTCTCTAACTCTACAGACACCACCAGATATCTTATAATTCATCTCAACTCTAACAAAAATTACTCAGTCAGCATCAGACTCCTCAGGCTTTTGGGCTCAGTCCCGCAAGACAGCCCTCACTTCAGATGCCAGTCCCAAGTATGGGTCCCCAGTACACATACTTCTGTTTCACCTGGCTACAAGGTGGTGGGTTCCCACAACCACAACTCTCCTTCAGTTTCAGTGATTTGCTAGAACAGCCCATAATATTCAAAGACCACTTTATTTACTACTACCAGTTTATTAAAGAACACAAATGAACACTTAGATGAGAGGGTACACAGGGAAGGTGCATATAGGTCCTAGGAACAGGAGCTTCTGTCTCATAGAGTTGGACTATGCCACCCTACCAGCAAGTGGGTATGTTCAGCAACTCTGAAGCTCTCCAAACCCCACGGTTTAAAGGGTTTTATGTAGGGTCTGTTACATAAGCACAGCTTAGTAAATCATTGGCTGATGGTGACTGAACTCAATTTCCAACCATTCTCCCCTTCATGAAGGTTCAGGGATAGGGCTGAAAGTGCCAACCCTTTAATCACAGGGTTAGCAACCATTAGACAACCAACTACCATACTGAAGCTGTCTAGGGGCCTATCAAGAGTAACCTCATTAGCATAAACTCAGGTGGTGTAAAAAGGTTTGTTATGAATAACAAAAGATGCTCGGTTCAGGAAATTGCAAGGATTTTAAGAGCTCTGTACCAGAAACCAGGGACAAAGACCAAATATGTATTTCGTACTGTGTCACAGGAATGCTTTGCCTTTACTGCACAACTTCAAATGCATTATACTAAGTGAAAGCAACCAAACCCAAAGGGCTACAAATTATATGATTCCACTTACATGACACTGAAGAAAGTAAGAATACAGAGACTGAAGGTTGCACTATGGAGGGAGGGCTTGTCTACCAAGCGGCACAAGACAATATTCTTTATCTTGATTGTGATGGTAGTTACACAAATACGTGTGTTTATCAAAACTCACAGAATAATGACTTTTGCTGTTTGTGAGTTATTCCTTGATGAACCTAATAAAGATTCATTCACCTGCAGCAATGTCAATAATCTAGATATGTTCACTTGAAGTAATTCCTTCCCTTAAAACAGTACATATAAATATTATGTGAGCAAAAAGACAAATGTCTTTGCAAGGTGAAAAGCAATGGAAAACTGTATCTCTGCTCCATAATACTTTATAAAAATTACGCATGCACACAGCTAAAGGAAAACATTTTGATACACTGGCTGACAGGATTATGGGCTCGCTTTTTTTCTCTCCTACTTCAAGTTTCATTAATGTCATCTGTATGATAACAAACAAAATAAGTTACTTAAAATGTTTTATAATAGGCAATAATGTAATATTGGTAGGCAGTATACTGAAATGACCCCAAAGGCCCCATGCTCAAGTATAATCCTCTCTCTTTAGGTGTGGGTGGAACTTACAACTTGTTTCTAACCAATGGAATAGGACAAAGGAAATGGGCTGTCACTCCCATGACTATGTTATTTTAAATGGCAAAGGTGAAAAACTTTTGCAGATGTAATTAAGGTCCCTTAATGGCATTAAATTAATCAGAGGAGATTTTCCTGAACGGGCCTACCTAATAAAGCTGAGCCCTTTAAAGAGAGTCGAGAGTTAAGAGACTTTCTTGTGGCCTTGGAAAAGCAAGCTGCCCTGAGTTGTACCACTAAAAGGAAATGAATTCAGCCAATAACCACGTGAGCTCAGAAGAAGATCCAGAGCCTAGATGACACTTTGGCCCTAGCCAACACTTTGATTTGTAGCCTGTGAGACCCTAAGTAGAGGACTCAGCTTAAACTGTGCCCAGACTCCTGATCCATGGAAATTGTGGGCTAATAAATCTATTTGTTTGAAACTGCTGTCACAATCTGTTACACAGCAATAGAAAACCAATCCAATAATTAGAGTTATTTTTTGGAGAATCTTGGCTTTACCTGGGTACTCCTTTGGCTCAAGTCATGAGTTTATGTACTGTTCTCGTTAGTCATTCAATTTTCAAAAAAGAATGTGAACTTTAACATAGTTTCACTGAATAATGGTTCATATTTAATCAATAACACAGAGGATATGTATTTCAGACACTTGCCAGGAAATATAATCTCAAATTCACTGCTGCTCAATACTCAAAAAAAGCTCCATGTGAAACAATGTTTATGGAAAAGGGTCTGCAGGAAACTTTATACAGTCCATTTAGTTATTCTTAACACAGATTCTCTGGGGAGGGGAAGGGGAATTAATATCAAAATCTCTAAGGTAATAAATGGCTATGGTATTTTAATATGATATTTTTACATTTAAAAAGACTGAGGTCTGAAGGGGGAGGGGGAAAAGGGAAGGGGATGATAGTCATGGAGGAGGGCACTTGTGGGGAAGAGCATTGGGTGTTATATGGAAACCAACTTGACAATAAACTATAAATAAAATAAATAAATACATTAAATAAAATATGCAAAATAAATAAATAAATAAATAATAAAAAGACTTGTTTTTGAGACAAACCAGAGGAAAAAAAAACTCAGTAAGAGTTTTTTGGCCAACAAAAGTAACTATAAAAATGGGGTACCTAGGTGGCTTAGTCAGTTAAGCGTACAGCTTTGGCTCAGGTCATGATCTCACTATTCATGAGTTTGAGCTCCACATGGGGCTCTGTGCTGACAGCTCAGAGCTTGGAGCTTGCTACAGATTTTGTGACTCCTGCCCTCTCTGCCCACCCCACTGCTCATACTCTGTGTCTCTCTCAAAAATAAACATTAAAAAACTTTTTTTAAAAAGAAACAACTATAAGAAAATTTCTCTCTTATCTATATTAACTAATTTTGCAACAGGGGGTTAGGGAACAAAGTTATGACAGAAATGGAATGAAGGAGAGATGAACGGATACGAAGTTTTTATGTTTCTCTAAGCTTTCACTTTATTTCTGTAGTTTTTATTTTTTATTTACTTATTTTTTTGTTTATTTTTGAGAGGGGGAGAGAGACAGACAGACAGACAGACAGAATCTGAAGCAGGTTCCAGGCTCTGAGCTGTCAGCACAGAGCCTGATATAGGGCTTGAACTCGCAAACTGTGAGATCATGACCTGAGCCAAAGTCAAATCTTTAACCAAATGAACCACCCAGGCACCCCTATTTTCAATTTTTATAAGCTGTACCCCTAACATGGGGCTTGAGCCCATGACCCCAAGACCAAGAGCCACACATTCCACCACCTGAGCCAGCCAGGCGCCCCTGTTTCTCTAAGCTTTGAAAAGACAGGAATAAGACCTCTAATGAATTCTCCTGGGGAACCCTACATACCTTGAAGTAAGGCTCCTAGACTGTATCACAATGGTTTGCCATAAAGCTGGTTTCACTGGAATTAACCATGTATTTTATTCCGCTAGCTATTTAGTCATTTTGAGGAATGCTACACACACACACACACACACACACAGATTCAATTTACAGAAGGAATGTAACTTAAAATGCTTTTAACAATATATTGTATGGTGTCCTCAAGAACACTATCAAGGAAAACTTCTTTTTGGTCTTAATGGGAAGAAAAACTCATGCTTTTTCCTAGCAGGTGCTTGTTTTCATCATATAGACCCTACACTACTGACCCTGTTTTCTTCCTAAGAAGACTGCTAGAAACCATGCTACACTTGTTTTAGGTTTTAATTTTTTCAACTTTTGGTCTAAAATTTTTCAAACATTCACATAAGCAAGGAGATAACTGTAGAACAAATGCCTATGCAACTCAAAAATGTCTCATTATCTCAGTTCTCCTATCCTACAACTTTTCCCTCTTTTGGGGGCAGGGAACGGAGTATTTTTACAGCAAATCCTGACATTGTTTCATTTCACCCATCTGTAAAGAATGTATCACTATCATTTAAAGACTTTTTTTTTTTTTAAGAGGGAGAGTGAGCAAGAGCTGGGGAGAGGGGCAGAGAGAGAGAATCCCGAGCTGGCTCCACACTCAGCACAGAGCCCAACACAGGGCTAAATCCCACAATGCTGGTATCATGACCTGAGCTGAAATCAAGAGATGCTCAACCAACTGAGCCACGCGGGGGGCCCCTAAAGACTTTGCTTTAAATTGACACTACAAAACGCCAATATCACACCTGACAAAATTAGCAATTCCTCAAAATCATTTAATATGTACTTTATGTTCAAATTTCAATCATCTCAGAAATGAGATGATTCTACTGCTGGCTTTTCTAAACCAGGAACAAAAGCAAAAACTATACATTGTATCTAATTAATATATCTCTTTAAATTTCATTTAATCTGTAACAACAAATCCTTTGTCCTGTAGAAGTTATCACATCCTAAATTTAGCCGACTGTTTCCTTCTGGTGTTAACTTATTCCTCCATTCCCTATATTTCCTGTAAACTGTGTGGTAAGATCTATGGACATGATTCATGTCTTTTGCCAAGAATCCTCCATGGGTGATACATGTACGTTCCTAACCCATCACGTTAAGACACATAAGATGTCTGGTTATCCTACTTAAAGTGATGTTCATATTGGACATTGTATTCAAGTGTTGACAGCCTGATTTACTCAGTGGTCATTCTCCATTACATACTTAGGGGTTGCCTGAATAGGATTTGCTAATTCTATCATTCCCTCTGCATTTATTATCTGAAATTCTTCTAAAAAGGACTTTCCCTAATTAACTACTTGGTCCCCCTGGAATACACAGTTTATAAAGGAAAGACTATATGAATTCTTGACTCTTTCCATTTAAATTCTCAAAATAATGAACAGGTGATCTAGCACCTTCCAAAGCTACGGTACCTATTTATTAATATCAATTTCCTTTTGTCCTCACTAACTTTTAAGTGGTGTTATCTTGCAGAATTCTATGGAAACAAACATAGTGATAAATATATTCAGAATTCTTTGGACAGATTCCTGAATGCTAATGTGAAGTACTGCAAACTTTTAACACTGAAAAGATTTACTGAATACTTTTAACACAAACAGGGCCTCTTTCAGAAACTTACAATTAGTAGCATGAAGAAAATCAAAACAATTTGGAGAGTATATCCTAGACTTTTTTTTTAATTCTAAAACACTCCTCTTCACTGCCCTAAAAAATTTTTTTAATGTTTATTTATTTCTGAGAGAAAGAGACCGTGAGCAGAGGAAGGGGCAGAGAGAGAGGGAGACAAAGGATCTTAAGGGGGCTCCTCAGTGACAGCAGAGAGCCCGATGTGGGGCTCAAACTTCTGAACCATGACATCATGACCTGACTGAAGTCAGACTCTTAACCAACTGAGGCACCCCAGCCCTAAAAACTTCTTGAAAATCTTTTGGATATCTTTGGCATAAAGCATGGATGTATACAGGAAATCAGTGAGAATACTACAGCCATAGGCAAGGTAATAAAATATCTCAAGCAATAAAGACATAGGTGAGAAACAAAATTTGCTTCCCTAGAATTACTTTCTGAAAGTCAAAACCATCCTGTGATTCCAAAACACAGAGTATCTATACCTCCCTTAACTGACTGGGAAAGGAGAAATGTACATGATATATACAGCTAAGTATAAAAGGATATATCAAGTATTGTAAAGCAGTATAATTAGTTCCTCCTGGAACACCTGCGTAAGTAACTGTATCTGGAACAATTTAAGAATGCTTCCCAAGGAAGATAACTTCCAAGTTGTTCCGAAAGTTAAGAAGCATTTCTGTGGAAAAGTAAAAAGAAAAAAGATTTAAAGGAGAAGAAATAGCACAAAAGATGACTACTGGTGTTTGGAAATATGGGTTGCAAGTAGGAGATAATCAAGTTGTATGGAATTAGTCACATATAAAGTACCTAGTCAGAGGCCATAGGTATATTTTTAAGCCTAGTGATAGAATCACACTTGGTTTTTAGAGAAATAAACCTACTAAATAAGGTGAAGAATAAAAGAGGAAAGATAACAGTAAAAGAATGACTACGTAGGGAAGACTTTTAATACCGAAGACCAAGACTGTGAAAAGGAGTCGGTCAGGAGTTGAGGAGCTGGACAAATTAATAGCCAGAGCAGACACAGAACTACCAGGATTTACTAAATGTAACTAACCAGAGATAAACCACAGTTTTTGATTCTGGGGTATTAAGAAAAGGAGGATTCCAGTGACAAAAAAGAGAGAAGAGATTTTTTTCATCTCCAGAGGCAAGGGAAAACCAAAGCAAAAGGAAATAAAAGCAAAATTGAACTACTGAAACTGCATCAAGATAAAAGGCTTATGTACAACAAAGGAAACAACCAACCAAACATGAAGGCAACCCACAGAATGGGAGAAGATATTTGCAAATAATATATCCAAAATCTATAAAAAACCGATAAAAACCAATACCCAAAAAACAACTAATCCAGTGAAGAAATAGGCAGAAAACATAATAGACACTTTTCCAAAGAAGACATCCAGATGGCTAACAAACACATGAAAAGAAGCTCAACATCACTCATCATCAGGGAAATAAAAATCAAAACCACAATGAGATACCACCTCACACTTGTCAGAATGACTAAAATTAACGACACAGTAAACAACAGATGTTCGTGAGGATGTGGACAATATAACCCTCTTACACCATTGGTGGGAATGCAAACTGGTACAGCCACTCTGGAAAAAAGACTGGAGGTTCCTCAAAATGTTAAAAATAGAACTACCCTATCATCACCCAGCAATTGCCCTACTAAGTACTTACCCAAAGGATACAAAAACATGGATTTGAAGGGGCATATGCACCCCAATGTTTATAGCAGGATTAACAACAATGCTCAACTATGGAAAGAGCCCAAATGTCCATAGACTCATGAATGGATAAAGGGGCACCTGGGTGGTTCAGTCAGTTAAGTGTCTGACTTCAGTTCAGGTCATGATCTGCTTCGGATTCTGTGTCTCCCTCTCTCTCTGCCCCTCCCCTGCTCTGTCTCTCACTCTCTCTCTCAAAAATAACACTAAAATTTTTTTAAAAAAATTAATTAAAACAAAAAGATGTGAGATATATATATATATATACACACACATAATACATACATACATACAATGGAATATTAGCCATCAAAAGGAATAAAATTTTGCCATTTGAAACAAAGTGGATAGAGCTAGAGTGTATTCAGCTAAGTGAAATAAGTCAGTCAGTTCTTATCACAAGTGAACTTTTTAATACCTATCACCCATGTAGTGCACTTATTGTGATGAGAACTGGGTATTATATGTAAGTGATGAATCATTAAATTCTATACCTGAAACCAATTTTACCATATATATTAACTAACTAGAATTTAAATAAAAACTTGAGTCAAAGAAAAAAAGAGAGAGGCCTAAACAGTATCCATGATTTCCTTTAAGCACTAGGATTACTAGATTTTGTTGTTGTTTTTCTTCTTCTTCCTATCCTTCTGGACCTTCCAAATACAGGACTATGGAAAAATACTATGGAAGAACAAATACCTGTTTCTTTGACAAGTAAAAAAATCCTCTTAAAAAATAGTATTTTTAAATAGTATTTTTTAAAGTACAGCATTTAGTTTGATTTTGTTGTTGTTTTTCTTCTTCTTCCTATCCTTCTGGACCTTCCAAATACAGGACTATGGAAAAATACTATGGAAGAACAAATACCTGTTTCTTTGACAAGTAAAAAAATCCTCTTAAAAAATAGTATTTTTAAATAGTATTTTTTAAAGTACAGCATTTAGTTTTATTCCAGAGGTTGTCCAAACATACAGCATTTTTCTTTCTTTTTTTGTTTTAGTGTTTTTTAAATTTATTTTTGAGAGAGAAAGAGACATAGTATAAGCAGGGGAGGAGAAGAAAGAGAGGGGGACACAGAATCTGAGGCAGGCTCCAGGCTCAGAGCTGTCAGCACAGAGCTCAACACGGGGCTCGAACCCTGTAGCTGTGAGATCATGACCTGAGCCGAAGTCCGTACACTTAACCAACTGAGCCACCCAGGCGTCCCCACACAGCATTTTTCTATGGCTAATATAAAAGTTCTGATCCAGTTGGGAAGGAGTCAAATTTAATCAAAAAGTAAAAGACATATAGGGCCCTTCTTCTGAAGCAAGATCAGACCCTAACTGGGTATATTCAATGCAGGCAATAATGATCTTTCAGAAACACCTGAACACATAGTTTTACAAGCCAGGATCACTCCAAAGCCTAGTACACTAGCACTGAGAGCCATGAATACAATGGTTATGAGACGGATGCATTCAAGCTTCCCTCAGTGCAGTTATTGACAATTTTAAAGTATTATTACTTAACAATAATAATTACTGTTCACAGATAGTTTGCCTATAGACAGAGGTACCATTTCTGATAGATAATGCTTTCTGATTCAAAGTGGGTTTCTTTTCCTACATTACCAATGTATCACTCAATAAAAAATGGATGGATGGAAATTAGAAAGCCCAAGACAACCATGGGCACCAGTGTGTACACACACACACACACACACACACACAATGTCCCTTTTTGTGAGTCTTAACAACAGTCCTTTCCATGCTTTCATTATATATATTACAGGATATTAATTACAGGGGTGGAAATGAGAAGCATTTTCATCATTCAGCCCATAATTCATGTTTATATGTTAGATAAATTATGTTTACTATGACCACACTGTAGACTCATCAGGACAACAGAGGCTCACATTTATAAATTTTACAAATGCCATTTATATACTAACACATTAAAAACAGCTGTAGAATGGAATCGTTTTTAATGTTACTTTAGGTAATTCATATTTTAAAATTTGAAATAACTTAAGATTAAAAAAATTATTTTAATGTGTATTTGTTTTTGAAAGTAAGAGAAAGACAAAGAGCGTGAACAGGGGAAAAGCAAAAAGAAAGGGAGATCCAGAATCCGAAGCAGGCTGCAGGCTTTGAGCCGTCAGCACAGAGCCCAACATGGCACTCGAATTCATGAAAGGTAAGATCATGGCCTGAGCTGAAGCCGGACACTTAACCAACTGGGCCACCCAGGCATCCTGAAAAAAATAAGATTTTAAAGTTGGATTTGAGAAAGCTTCATTTGGAAATTATATTGCTAGAAATATCCAAACTCACATTTATTACAACTAACATATCTATTAGATAACATATTTATATTTTAAAATAGTAGACAAATCGCCTTTTAAAAATAAAATGAAATTTTTTTCCTTTTAAAAATATGAGGGGTGCTTGGGTGGCTTAGTCAGTTAAGCACTTGACTCCTGACTTTGGCTCAAGTCATGATCTCACCATTTGTGGGATCAAACCCTATGTCGGGCTGCACACTGACTGCACAGAGCCTGCTTGGGATTCTCTCTCCCTATCTCTCTTCCTTTCCCCTGCTCGCACACTCTCTCTCAAAATAGATAAACTTAAAAAAATTTAAAAATAAAAATATGAGCAGTACTCAAACTGAACAAATAGTCTTTAATTCTGTGGCTTTGATAGCTCATTTAGAAGCTTCATTTCCGAAAAGTCATTTCTGAAAATAAACCATAGTCAATTACAGATCATCCATACATACTTTATTAACTCTGTATTTCTGATGTTTTTTCCTGCCAGTCAGTTCATTTTTAGACCTTTTCCATGAGCTCACTTAGTAGCAGAAACACTTCTTTTAGAAATAAATTAATCTCTAGTTTATTAAGACCATTTTAGGGACAGAGCAAAAGTAAAAATCAGTGAATAAAACTTAAAAAACAAAACAAAACAAACAAACAAACAAACAAAACGAAGTAGTAAAACAACCAAGACCTCCATTCACATAATATAGACTCTCCAACTGGTAACTAACCTCCAGTTTATTCAAACCATTTTATGGCGAGAACAAAGATAAAAATTAGCAGATAAACAAAACGTAAAAAATAAAGTAGTAAAACATAGGAGAGGAGGAGACAAACAGAAACTGAAAAGACATATGTGGGAAAGAAAAACCAAAACCAGAGAAAGAATCCTAGGTGTTTTTTGGATTAAAGACTGTATACACCAGAAACTACATGGAGATGAGGAAAAACTCCAAATTTCCATTCTTTCACATTCTATTCTAGAACACAGAAACTGATTCAGTACATTCTAATACCACATGTACGTTTTTAAATTATAGGTCTTTCGATTTATTTTTGGCTATACAACTGACCCTTGAATAATGCAGGTTTGAACTGTGCAGGTCCACTTATACATGGATTTTTTTTTCAATAAGTACAATATTGTAAATATATTTTTCCTTCCTTATGATTGTCTTAAAAACATTTCCTTTTCTCTAGCTTACTTTACTCTAAGAATATGATATATAATACATATACATATAACATACAAAATATATGGTAATTGCCTATTCATGTTATCAGTAAGGCTTCCAGTCAAGAGTAGTCTATTAGTACTTAAGTTTCCTGGGAATCAAAAATTATAGTGGATTTTTTTCTAATGTTTATTTGTGTTGAGAGAGCGCATGTACATGCAAGAGCTGGAAAGGGGCGGAGAGAGAGGCAGAGGGAGAGAATCTAAAGCAGGCTGTGTGCTGTCAGTGCAGAGCCCAACAGCAGGGCTTGATCTCAGGAACTTGAGATCAGGACCAGAGCCAAGATCAAGAGTCAGGAGCTTAACCAAGAGCTACCCAGGCTCTCTCTATATAGAGTGGATGATCAAATGTGCAGGGGTGGGAGTCCCTAACCCCTGTATTGTTCAAGGGTCAATCATATACTGATCTAGTCTAGAGAGATGTAATTAATCAGAAAATATTTTAACACTCTTGATCGACAGTAGTATAATGTAACATAGTAGTTAAGTGAGCAAACTTCAACGAAATTCTCTAAATTCTAATCCCAGATCAACCATTTACTAGTTGTATGACCCTGTACATGTAACTTGATTTCTCTGTGCCCCAATTTCTTATCTGTAAATGGAAATGATAATAGTTTCCATATAAAGAAATTGTTGTGAACATACAATGAGTGAATACATGTCACATGCTCAGAATAGAATTACACAAAGGAAGAATTCAGTAAGTACTGGCTATTGCCAAGAAAGGTCAGCAACTACCCATTTGTTTATTCTTTGAAATTAGTGAAATGTTTCCAATTTAAAAAAAATTTAAATTCCTACTTGCTGGACACAGTTAATCTAATCCAAGTATGAACATTTTATAAAATCTCAACATCTCTAGACCCTATAATTATTTTCATAAAGGAACTCATCTCAAATTACAGTAATCATAAAATCTAATATAAAACAACCATAAATCAGTAAAAATCATCTTTAAAATGGGTCAACTGGATTGTTTCTTGTAATTCCTCATGAAGACGATAAAGTGCTTACCTAAGAAATTTACTGTTTAATTCCCCCATAAAAACTAACACAATTTAAAGAGGATAAACCACTGTTTTCAGTTACAGTTAAAGCATGAAACAATACAACAACCTAGTAATTTCTACAAAGTATTTCCCACAAAACACATCCTAATCTTAGCTTCCAGGTAAGCTAATATCTAAGTCTTTACTGACATTTTGAGACAAGTAATGTTTGGAGGAGGAGGCACTGGCCTGGGCATTCTAGGATGTTTTAGCAGCATCCCTAGATGTGAGCAGTACCTTCCTCTCTCAACCCTTTAATCCTCTACCCCTTTGTGATGATGTCTAGAGACATTTTCAAACAACTCCCGAGGGCCCAAATTGCCCCTAGTTGCTCTAGATTGTGTGAAAAGTTCTTTTAATTCTAACATTATAATATCAGACAGGTTTTCCCCTCCCCCACCTTTTGGGGATTATTTCTTTGAAAACTTCACAAAAAAGATGGATTATCTACCCACAATGCATTTTAATATCTTGGTAATACTTGCAAATAAGATTGCTGCTGGTGTCTATTTTACACTTACTTTATTCTCTGCAGAAACCAAAAGGATGTATTCTTCTTTAATACACTTTTTTTTAATTTTTTTTAATGTTTTATTTATTTTTGGTACAGAGAGAGACAGAGCATGAGAGGGGGAGGGGCAGAGAGAGAAGGAGACACAGAATCGGAAGCAGGCCCCAGGCTCTGAGCTAACTGTCAGCACAGAGCCCGACGTGGGGCTCGAACCCACGAACGTGAGATCTGACCTGAGCTGAAGTCGGAGGCTCAACCGATTGAGCCACCCAGGCGCCCCTTTAATACACTTTTTAAAACTATGATTCATTTAAAATTTTCCCCGTAGGCAACTGGATTGAAAAATTTAATTATAGCTTCCCTTTAAACCAAACACATATGTTGCCAATCATGAGCATAGTACTTCAGTAAAGGAATGGCTTATGAGATCTATTAAGCCTGTGATAAGTATTTAACATGTGTCACTTCATTTAGTCCTAACAATATTTTTTAGAAATATTATTACTGCCAATTTTTAAGATGAGAAAACTGAGGCTAAGAAAGAATAACATCCCTAGGTCATACTGCTAGTAAGTGACACAATCAGGATGAGATCACAAGTCTCCCAAAACAGAGTTCATACTTTCTATACCAGAACGAACGATCGTAGGAACCATCACTTCAAAGTACTGAATCAATTCTTATCTTTTGACATAGTACTTCTTTTCCTCACTCAACGATTTTTGAATATATAACTTCTAGTGCATCTAACTTTTCTAAATGAGTAATACCTCTTCCCCAGTATTTTAAGTCCCTTCTCCTCTTATTTGAACCTTAGTGGCCTTTGTGACAGAAGACTTTGTAGTTGAAGAACTTAAGAGTTTATGTTGAAAAACATAAGAAGAAGATCTGGATCAAAACAACAAAAGCAATGACAATCTTATTTTTATATTTATTTTTAACTTCTATTGATATATATATAATGCTTATATAATGGCAAGAATATAGAAAATATCCATTCCAACTTGTATGTCTAAAATTGATTCTAGTGACTTAATTTGTATTGACTTTTGATTTGAAGATAATAACAACATATATCCTACAAGAGGCAGACTCGAGGTAAAAACACAGGGGGAAAAAAAAAAGAAAATGAGTTTCCTCCGTTTTCCTGACTCCACGGCTACAAGGCCCAGAAGCAAAGCCAGAGTTCATATTGCGTTCCTCTACTCTGTCTTTAGGATCTAACATAGTAGGTTTGTTTTTCAAAAAAAAACTGCCCAGTATTATTTCTTCTTTGCATAAATTAAGAAAAATCTAGGAACAGAAGTATATTCTCTAAAGGGATAATAAAAACACTAGTTCCATGAGGATTTAGTGAAAGAATTCATGTAAAAAGACTCACACAGGGCCAGGCACAGGGTAAATGGTCGGTAAATGTTATGTCTTTGTAGTTTTTGTTGTTAAAAGAAAATGTTAGTACAAAGACTTTTTGTGAAAGTTTACTTATTTATTTTAAGAGAGAGAAAGGAAAGGAGGGGTAGAGAGAGAGGGAGAAAGAGAGAGAATCCCAAGCAGGCTCTGTGCTGACAACAAAGAATTCAATGAGGGACTCAAACCCACGAACCATGAGATCATGACCTGAGCTGAAATCAAGAGTAGGGACACTCAACTAACTGACTGAGGCACCCAGGCATCCCTAGTATAAAGACTTTTAAAACACCGAGGAAATCAAAGTGTCTAAGGTCCTTCTGGAAATACCTTCTGTGCTCTCCCCTTTCTATACTTGTTCTTTTAAAATTCTCTTGTTTTGGATTATCCTCAAATCATGAAAATTTTTCTTACAACCTTATCTTACCATACAAATCTTTATTCAAACTGAACAAAATAGTAGCAGGAAAAGAAAAAAGAGAAGGTATTTGCTCTCAATGTTTTTCTCTTTCTAAACCTGTGACAGTTAAATGTAGAATTATGAGGAGTGACATCTTGTCCTACAAAAAATTCTAACAATTGACAAAGAAGTATTACAAATATAAGCAAACTTCTCAAAATCCAAATTACGAGAACCGTATTTGGACAAGCATCACTGTGCACGTTTTACTTCCACAACTGGACCAGAGCGTCTTGAAAGCAATCACAAGGACCCTTGAATCCTCCATAGCACTTAACACAATGCCTGGTATAGACTGACAATGTTAAGTAGAAGTGTTATATAAGTGGATTAAAATTTTTCTCATTTTAACCCAAAATTAAATCTATTAATGTATTCAACAACATTTGTCAAGGCCTAACATAAGCCAGGCACTGGCGCCCAGCATGGGGATCCAAAAGGAAACAGGAAAGACATGCTCTCTAATTTTCACTGAGTTTACAGTGTAGCAGACATAAACGAGTAAAAAGACATTTACCATTTGGTATTAAGGTATGAGACATTCAAGAAAAGATATTAAACGCGCAGATGAATGGCGGCACACAGAAGGAGCAACTAATCTGGGCTTGGAGTTGGAGCAGTAAGCAGAGAGAAATGAGAGGGCTGATGAAGCCTGAGGAATGAATGATAGTCAGCCAAAGAAGGAGAAAGGTAAAGAGTTTCAGGCAAAATGTAAAAAACAGAGCTTGAGAGACCATAACATATTTGAGGAACTGAGAGAAATTTGATACAATATGACTAAAGCCTGGAACACTTATTGGGGTCAGGGATGTTTAGGGGCAAAGGAAGTGTAAGTTGAGGGAAACCGGGCAGTGAGAGCTGAGGGTGGACATGTAGACAGCGACCAACTGGCCATGACCCAGTAAAAAGAACCATATGAAGTGTGGGTTTTGGACTAATGGCAAGTGGAGGCATTTAAGGACTTTAAGCAGTGAAATCTAAGAATCAGATTTGTGCTTAAAATGATTAGTCCACTGTAGCATGGAAAATGGATAGAGAATAATTAAGAAGTTGCTGGAGGGGCGCCTGGGTGGGTCAGCTGGACCTCTGATTTTGGCTAAGGTCATGATCTCATGGCTCATGAGTTCAAGCCCTACATCAGGCTCTGTACTGACAGCTCAGAGCCTGGAGCCCGGAGACTGCTTCGGATTCTGTGTCTCCCTCTCTCTCTGCCCTTTCCCTGCTCTCCTTTCTTTCTTTCTTTCTCTCTCCTCTCTCTCTCAAAAATAAATAAAACATTTTAAATATTTTTAAAAATTTAAAAAAGAAGCTGTCGGAGTAAGTTATCTTATTCTTTTCCTTGTTTTCTTTTTTTAATGCTTTATGTATTTTTGAGACAGAGCATGAGAAGAGGAGGGGCAGAGAGACAGGGAGACACAGAATCTGAAGCAGGCTCCAGGCTTTGAGCTGCCAGCACAGAGCCTGACACAGAGCTCCACAAACGTGAGATCATGACCTAAGCTGAAGTTGGAGGCTCAACCAACTGAGCCACCCAGGCGCCCCATTTCTTCTTGTAACTTTAATGATTCCCCCTCTAATAACACTTTACTATGGGCATTTAGAAATGCTCATGTCTTTCCCATCTAAAACCAAACCCACTTACTCACTCCTACTCTTTCTATTCTCCTACTGTTCTTCAATTTCTACCTATTTATGCCTTCTTTTCATAAAATACAACTTTAAGTAAAAGTTATTTAAAAACTACTAATAACCTTAACATGGTAATTATGAGAAGCCATGAACAGCACAATCAAAAAGAACAAATAAAAAAAAAAACTAAAGCAAAACCATGTCTTTTCTGAAACAACCAGTAATAACTGGTTGAGTTTTAAAAAGTTCAGAATTGAAATTTTAGAGCTTTTAATAAATAACTGGCTTCCTGACCAGTCTGAAAGAGATGGCTTTGGAAGCTCCAGTGCATGCACAGGGGTGACCTTCCCTCAGGGCCTTAGGGAGCACTAAGAGTTAGTTCATCAGGCAAGACGCCCTGAGTGGCAAGAGCCTCCTGAGCAAAACAGCAGGCTGGGGCTCCAAGCCCTCTCAGACATTCTTCTCTGCTTTCCGTGGTCCAGGCACATTTTTCCAACTCTATCCCACAGACAGCCCGAGGTGCCTCCAAACCCTGAGCCTCACATGTGCAGCTTCCTTTGTGGGATTGCACTTTCCCAGGCTCTTGACCTAAAGGACTTGTTGTCAGTCTTCAGGCCTCTTCAAGAAGGCCTTCTCAGATACCCTGACCTAAAGTGACCTCCCCTGTCACTTCCTTTCTCACTCTTCTATTCATTTCCTTCATTACCCTTAGCACAATCTATAATTACTTATTTACTAGCTTGTATTGGTCTCATTAACAAGAATGAAGCTTCATTTGGGCAGGGACCTTCACCTGTTTAATTAACAACTTCCATTAAGGTAGCTTCATAAACATTTTTGCTGAATGCAGGAATACAGAACTTAACTGATAACAACAGTGATGGTAATAATACTGGCTAACGTTTACTGAGCACTTATCACCTGCCAGCTACTCTTACTGAGCAATTTACAGATGAAGTACTAGTTTAGTAATCTTAGAGATAAGAAAACGGAGACACTGAGCTATTAAGTTACCCTGCCTCAAGTCACACAACTTAGTGTGGGCGTCTCTCCACAGAACAGCCCCAAAGTTGGCAGAGAGGGACGGACTCATGAGATGGCGAAAACCAGAATTGTTCTCCTTAACTCCTCTACTTCCTTCTTTCTCTTGCCTTTCTCATCTAGCTTTTTTCATCAATGCTTTTCCTCCCAATCCCCAATCATTTTTCATTACTGACCCTTTTCTCTGTTCCACTTAATCTGATGCAAAATAATTTCATGGTGTACTTTAATATATAATATTTTAATATAAGGTAATTAATATTCACTAAAATATTATACAAAGATCTGCAATTTATTTTTTAATAAGAAGGAATCTGCACTGGTGTGCCTAGGTGGCTCAGTCAGTTAAGCATCTGATTTCAGCTCAGGTCTTGATCTCATGGTTGTGAGTTCAAGCCCCACATTGGGTTCTTTGTTGTCAGCACGGAGCCAGCTTTGGATCCTCTGTCTGCCTCTCTCTCTGCCCCTCCCACAAGCTCTCTCTCAAAAATAAAGAAAAGAAGAAGGAGCAGGAGGAAAAGGAAGGAGGAGGAGGGGGGAGGAGAAGGAAGAGGAGGCAGCAGAAATTGCACTGATACTCTTGACTCTCCTGTTTCTTACACAGTGACTCTCATATAGCAATCAGCTTGGCTGTGGACTGTTTAGAATAAATAGGAAAGAATAAGAAAAGGAGAGACTTCCTTTTCTTTCCTCTCCTTTATCTCTTGGTCTCCTAAGAAGGTGAACATGAATGCAAATACTGTACAAGCCAACCTGTAAAGAGCCCCTTCATTATTGTGTCTGAAAATTTGCTCTGGAATACAAATCTGAATTTATGCCTTGGTACTGCTCTATTTCACACTGTCACCACAGAATCTTTCATAGCTGTTGCCATATCGGCTCAGAGCTACAATTCTCCTCAGGGGAAAAAGCAAGTTTGAGCTCCAGATTCTTTCCAGACAAAATAAGGCAACCTTGAGAGCGTTTTCTAAGCAGCTGGATCAGATAGCTGCCACAACACTTCTGTGAGAGTCCCAACAGGGAGTTTTCTTGCCAGCCTCAGAAATAGTTATTTGTCACCACAAATGATAATTCACTCTAAACTAAGAAGAAAAATTAAATTAAATCTAGCAGAAATTCCTTGCCCTTACAGAGAATTTATTTTTTAATAACATGGAATTATTATCACTTTCCTTTGAAAGACAAGCTGAATCTCAAAATAAAAAGGTTCCTTCTAATATGAAGTCTGATAAAATTAATGGCGAGAAGGAAACTTCTAATATATGACAAAGACTTAAAAGATCATTTTTCATATATAATTTTTTAATGTTTTTTATTTATTTTTGAGAGAGAGAGAGACACAGCGTGAGCAGGGGAGGGTCAGAGAGAGAGGGAGACACAGAATCAGAAGCAGGCTCCAGGCTCTGAGCTAGCTGTCAGCACAGAGCCCGACGCGGGGCTCGAACCCACAAACCGCGAGATCATGACCTGAGCCGAAGCCGGACACTCAACCGACTGAGCCATCCAGATGCCCCAAATGATCATTTTTAAAAAGCTAATTTATAAAAACAAATCACTAAAAATGTAAGAAAAAGAAAACAAATTACACTTTTACATATCAATCTCAATGTGGCAAGTCCAAAAGGAATTTAGAGAGGGGGAGATCAAAGCAATTGAAAATCAGACAAATAACCTACCACCATTTTGCCTGAATGACCCTCATACTAAAGTCTTCACTTTGAGCTGTGAGGTTCTGACTAAAAGGAAAAAAAGATTTTAAACTGTCTGGATATCTTTCTCCAACTTCTTTGCCTTCTTTTGTTTATTCTTCTCTGATCTTTTATCTTTTTCAGTATCATTCAGAATTCCAAAAAATTATCTGGGTATGGTGACCTGATGATACTATATATTTAGAGCAGAAAAATAGGGTACTATTAAAATCTGGATTGACACGTTATATAAGAATCACAGTTTATTTTTAAGTACAAAACAAAACGTATAGCTTCTCAAAGTAAAGATTACTAAGATATTAAATTCAACAGCACCTAAAAGAGAGAGCACAGATGTTCTACTTTTCACATGTAAATTAATTTATGGGTTAGCCATTTCCACAGACCACACAAGTGGCCACCATAAACTTAACCTAATAAAGTCATATAAAGGGAGAAACAGGCTGGTAAAATCAGAAGGCTCCAAAACTACTTTAAGAATGGTTTTCTTTCCAGGGCATCTGGGTGGCTCAGTTGGTTAAGCGTCCAACTCCTGATTTTGGCTCAGGTCATGACCTCATGGTTAGTGAGACTAAGCGCAGCCTCCAGCTCTACACTGACAGTGAAGAACCTGCATGGGGTTCTCTTTCTACTACTCTCTCTGCCCCTCCCCTGCTCTATAAATAAACAAACAAACAAACAAATAAATATTTTATTTAAAAAAGGAATGTTTTCTTTCCAGTCCAGGTCTCCAGATCATATTCCAAAAAAAAACCAAAAAAAAAAAAATGAGAGAGAGAAATCAGGAAGCCTTTTCTTCCTACAGCTGGTGGGAAACAAAACAGGGTATATGATTTCTGGGTATTTGACTCTGAGTTACTCTACAAAATATGAAAAGTTATTAATCCATAATAAAATATTAGAGAGCCCCATTATAAAATAAGTTTCTAGATTCTAAAAGTACTGAAAATACTGTAAATTAAAAATCTTATATTAATTCTATACTTCAAGAAGCAAACATATTTAAACGAAGTTGCTTTGGGGCACCTGGGTGGCTCAGTCGGTTAAGCGTCTGACTTCGGCTCAAGTCATAATCTCACATTTCGTGAGTTCGAGCCCCGTGTCAGGCTCTGTGCTGGCAGCTCAGAGCCTGGAGCCTGCTTCGGATTCTGTGTCTCCCTCTCTCTACCCCTCTCCAGCTCACGCTCTGTCTCTCTCAAAAATAAATAAACATTAAATAAATAAATAAATAAATAAATAAACGAACTTCCTTTGATATTCTGGGAAGGAATCAAAACAACTGATACTGAATAAATGAAAAAAATTTAGTTTTAAGATTTTATCATCATGGGCGCGTGGGTGGCTCAGTTGGTTAAATGTCTGACTTTGGCTCAGGTCATGATCTTCCAGTTGGTGGGTCCGAGCCCTGTGTCAGGCTCTGTGCTGACAGCTCAGAGGCTGAAGCCTGCTTCAAATCCTGTGTCTCCTTCTCCTTCTCTCTCTCTCTCTCTTTCTCTCTCTCTCTCTCTCTCTCTCTCTCTCTCTCTCTCTCTCTTTCTCTGCCCCTCCCCCACTGACACTCTGTCTCTTTCTCTCAAAAATAAATAAACGTTAAAAAAAAAAAGATTTTATCATCATAAGTGTGAAGAAATGGGCACTAGTATACAGCTGGTAAAAGCTGTAAATTGTTAAAAAAAAATTTTCTATTGGTGATTTGGCAGTATTTATAACAAAGGTTAAAATGTACATACTCTTAAGACTCTGTAACTGCCCTTCTAAGAATCTTTTCCTACCAAATACATCACAAAGGCACAAGAGTAGACACACAGTGTCTTGCAGTATTACTGTATTGTAAGTTCTTGCAGTATTACTGTATTATTACTGACAGAGAAAACTTGGAAAAGACAAAGTATATGCTGTTAAGTGCCACATTTATAGCAGAGGAAACTTAGCCTCCTCCTGGTCAGGTCACTGGTGGGAAGACAAAGCATATCAAATACATGACCTAAATAAACAACCCTTGAAAGTATCTCTGTTTCACTTTATTCTGCCACGCTAAGATCAACTGCTATCACCTTAAGGACACCTCCCTTGACACTCCCCTTCGTCTATGTGAAGAGACCCTTTATATGCTTTCATACCAAAAACCAAACATTTCAGCATTTTTAACACCACCTTTTAATTATTAACAAAGGCAGGGATCATGTTTTAGATCTACTTGCCCAAGTACCAAGCATAGTGCCTATGTATTAAAAAAACAAAAAACAAAGAGGGGCACCTGGACGGCTCAGTCAGTTGAGCGCCCAACTCTTGACTTTAGCTAAGGTCACAATTTCAGGGTTGAGGGATCCTTGGGCTTACTGCTGAACTTGAGATTCTCTCCCCCTTGCCCCCGCCCCTCTCTCCCACTCTCGCAGTCTCTCTCTCTCTCTCTAAAAAAATAAAAAACAAAGAAGCAAACAAAAAATTCTGTCCCAAATAGCAATGAGCACCCTTAGTACCTGGACTGTGGTCTCTCTAAGTACCAAGGTTCTTTAAGCAAATGGCTGATTCCTGGTCTGGGTCAACAATTTACAAGATGATCCTGGGATATCTGACACCAAAATCAAGAAAGCAATCAAGGAATACTAGGATCATGTCAAGAGGATATAATAGCCAACTTGAAAAAACTTTAACTAGCCAATTTGAGCATCAGTGGACTAATGGGATTAAACATCAAATATCTTTAAATCCACAAATTAATATTTTAATATTAATCTGTTTTTATTAAATTTAATATTAATCTAAAGTTAATTCATTTATCATCTTTGGATGATCCAAAGGAACCAATTCATTCATTTGAAAATTGATAAATATAGGGAAATTCTTAAGCATTTATCCTTCACACTTAAATTTTACTTCAGGGTAATAAATTGTTGACAAGGGAAAATTTATTTAAAAATATTTTAGTTATTAAAAAGGACTTAGAATTGATTTTAAAAAAGAAATCATCATTTTGCAACATCTAGTGAATTAATGGATCTATATAATCACCATCAACAGCTGCTACCAGACATTAAATGCTCTTAAAGGAAAGACAAAATACAACTTTTAAGACAGTTGTGCCAAAAAACTCAAACCTGAGTATGATCAGGCCTCAAAACCTACTACCAATTTATAGGTCATGCAAGAGAAGAGAAACATTTAAATGACCAAGGGTATACAACGAACAAAATCAAGACTGAGGGAAAGTATAGGATAAATAACCTAATTTTTTCAACAAAAAGTAAAAGGGAAAGAGGGCAGGGAGAGGAGAAATTTAGAGATTAAAAGACTTTAAAATTTAGACAGAATACTACAGATCTCATTTTTATCTCAATTCAAGCAAAGGAATTACACTTTTAAAAGACAAAAGTATAGGGGTGCTTGGGTGGCTCAGTCAGTTTTGTGTCCGACTTTGGCTCAGTCATTATCTCACAGACAGTGAATTTGAGTCCGGTGTCAGGCTTTGCACTGACAGCTCAGAGCCTGGAGCCTGCTTTGGACTCTGTTTCTCCTTCTCTCTCTGCCCTTCCCCTGATCTTGCTCTGTCTCTCTCTCTCTGTCACTCAAAAATAAATACTATGCTCTGATAAGCCATCCCTTACACAAATTATATCACATGAAACACACGTAACAGGATCTCTCACCCCCATCTCTAGCACACATGGGCACCTGGCTCACTTTTAGATGCTGCTGGTTGAAGCTGACCATCCCTTGACCTTAGAAATTAACATAACTTGGGAAGTGGTGGGATATTCCCTTCAATTCAACAGACCTGGTGTTCACCAGCTTCACCTCAATCTTTCCCAGCATTCCTCCATTAGTTTCATTCTTTTCTTCTAAAGTGACATCATCTGAATTTCTGTTCCCAATCATCTGTGTCTCCTCCTACGTAAGGCCATATATCCCCACCTAATGCTGCGTGACTTGCCTTGTGACTACCTGTGTGAGATTGCATTTCCTGTCCCAATTGTTAGGTTTGCCACAGGACTTGTCTCAGCCAAATAAAGTGAGCAAAAACATGACATATCCCAGTTCTGAACATAGTTTAAATGCATGTTTCCACCAGTTTTGTTGCTTTTACCTTCAGTCATAAGAATAGCATATCCCAAATAGAGGCTGTTTCTACACCCTGAATCCTGTAATGAGAAGACAGAAGGTAGATCAGAGCCCCAGACAACTGTAACTGCCATCTAACATACGAAACAAACCTTTACTACTGTAAACTAATGAGATTTTAAAGTTATTTGTTAATGCAGCAAACCTAGCAGCAATTAATATATGGGAATAAAAGGGATAATGAATTTTTAAATATCTACAAAAGATTTTTCTAGAAGTACCACACAACTTCTTTTCCTTTAGAACTTGGTTATTTTCATTTATAAAAACAATGATCTCCCAAGAAAAATGAAAATATATTTCTACACAAAAACTTGTAACTATAGGTCATAGCAGCCTTAATCATAATGCCCCCAAAATGGAAACAATCCAAATGTCCATCAACTGATAAATGAATTAAATAAAAGGTTGCATATATTGACATGACAGAATTTTATTCAGCAATTAAAAGAATTAAGTACTGATATATGCTACAAATGGTTGAATTTTAAAAACATTTTGCTAAATGAAAGAAGCCAATTTAAAAAAATCTTACAGAGGCACCTGGGTGGCTCAGTCAACTGAGTGTCCAACTTTGGATTTCGCGTTCGTGAGTTTGAGCCCCACATCGGCTCTGTGCTGATAGCTCAGAGCCTGGAGCCTGTTTCAGATTCTGTGTCCCCCTCTCTCTCTGCCTCTCCACCAGCCTGCACGTGTGCGCGTGCTCTCTCAATCTCTCTCTCTCTCCCTCCCTCAAAAAAAAAAAAAAAAACAGTAAAAGGAAAATGTTTTTTAAGTTAAAAAAAAAAGTATTAAGTGCGGATAACTATAAGAAATAGAGTGATAAAAACACACAAACCCGAGAAAAACAATGCTCAGACACCTAAATGAAACAGATAAAAAGATGTTTGTTAACTCTTAAGCTATTAATTTTTAATCTATAAAAAAAGTAGACAAGACAACTTCTGAAGTTGTGTAAAATCTATAGGCAAGACTGATTAAACAAACACCAATGTACTAATGTCAATTTTGGCCTTCATGTCAATTCAAAAAGACCTAAATTTAAAATAGTCTCTATAGTAAATATATTATGGAAAAACAGCAATTCAGAAAACACTAAAGGGTATCCTCTCAGCCATAGCTGAAAGACAGGCTATATATGCAAATGTGAAGAAAAAACTGGAAAAATCAAATCCATTAAAAACAAATTCAGGGTAAAATCTCAAGCCCTCAGGTACTTCAAGCCCTGTTCACTAAAAATTTATAAATTTAAACTTCTGAAATATAGTTTATGTAAGATTTAAAAAGCAAATTAATAAGACTGAAGGAGACATGTTAAAATACCTCAGAAAAACTATTATTAAGTAGATTCATTTGTTTTAGGTGAAACTTTACCCTGTATTTTAAACTGTTTCATGTGGTATTTACAAATCACTTTTACCTATTATAATGGTATCACCACACTGAACTCTACTACTTTACATTTAATAGTATTCTTTGTACTTAGACTATTTAAACACATTAAGTACAGTAGGCTTAGTCATATTTTAAGGTTTAACTACAGATAATAAATAAATAAATAAATAACCCAGTGAAAGGTCAGGCATATAATTCATGTGTTATTTGGAACTGTCCACAACAAATGAGTATTTAACTATCAAAGGTGGCTTGGTAGAGAACCACCAACCTAGTTAACATAATGTATTTTAAAAATAAGTAACAGGGGCACCGGAGTGGCTCAGTCAGCTGGGCTCAGGTCATGATTTCACGGTTCATGGGTTTGAGCCCTGCGTCAGGCTCTGTGCTGACAGCTCGAAGCCTGGAGCCTGCTTCGGATTCTGTGTGTGTGTCTCTCTCTCTGCCTCTCCCCCGCTCACACTCTGTGTCTCTCTCCCTCTCAAAAAACAAATAAACATTAAAAATGTTAAAAAAAAAAATTTTAAATAAGTAACAGTTTTCCCCTCAGAAGATACGTCAGGATTTACAGCACATATGAATCAATATTCTTATGAGATTGATTTCATTAATTCCCACTTTACAAACGAAGATACAAAGACTAACAAACCAGGTAACTTGCCCAAGATTTTCTGTCAATAAGAGGTAGGGTCAGAGCCTGAACTGAGGTCTTGGCTCCTAGACCTGCTGGACCTGTAGCTTAATCAGGACACATGAGCCCATATTATCAGCTCACTTCAATTTCACCTTATTGCGTATTATGAATAGAGTTTAAAACATGTTAGTTATAAAAACCTGAAAGGCATTAAATTTAATTTTATAGTATCAGTAAATTTTACACTACCTACAAAGGTGTTGCTGAAGACAAGTGATTCATTGAACAAGACTTAACCAAAGGTACTGATGTTAAATGCACTTTTATTTTAAAGTAAAAGAATTACAGTACTGTGTCACACATTTTCCAGCTCTTTCTCCCTGTACTTAGAAGGTACTAAATACAAGATTCTTTTCAAGGTAAAAAAAAAAAAAAAATCATTTTATAAAGAATAGCACCACTATCTTTGCCAGTTGATTGTTTTACTAAATCTCCAGCAAAATCACCCTGAGAACAAACTAGCAGTGGTACTAGGAGGCAAAGGGGAAAGAGAGAGGGAGGCAGGGAGAAGGGAAAGACGACATTTTCATATTTAAAATGCAGTCAAATTCACCACTTAATAATCTTTTTCTAAAATTAGTAAGACTAAACTATAACTTCAAAGGGAAATATTTTTGTTCCTATATTAAAATAACATGCCCATCACTAACCAAGGAAATATACTTTATTCATTTGTGTACAGTCATCTTGATATTGATTCCAATTATGAAATGTGTTGCAGTAAAATAAAATGCATGAAAGACATTTAAGGACAAATTTTGCCAATTTGAAATGTTTATCCCTCTATCTCCTTACTTTGATATAAGGTGACCTCTAAAATATCACCAGCAGCTCATCATGTCACCTCAGTAATCCCTTATGACCGAAGCTGAACGCTGTTTCCTTTCATCCTGTGCTCAGTGAATGGAGAACAGCTGGTTTTTTGTACAGGATGGAGACTTTAGAAATCTGACATGTCCTCAATTCTTTCTCCACCCACAACTGCCAATATAATAAATCCTTTGCTCAACTCCATTTTTCTTGGAGTTAAGGAAAGAAAATCAATTCTTGTGGCTAAAAAGATCGAACTTGGAATCCAAGACCTACAAAACAATTCCAGGAAATGGAGCTGCATCACTCTAAACAGCAATAACAATTAGGAAAATAGAATAATGGCTAATAATTATTAGGGTCATACTATGTTATCATGCAATATGCAAGTGATTAAAGGTATCATCTCATGTGACTGATCCTCAAAATAACTTATTGTTATACTCATTTTGTAGATGGAGAAACTAAGTCTTAGAGCAAAGTTACCAAAGTAACCTATGCAAAATGGCACCGCTCTAAGTAACAAAGATTTGAGAAATAAATTTAGGGTTTCAACGGCCAAGCTCCAAAGCTCCCAATCTAAAGTGTACAGAAAAATCTAAATTAAACAAGCATTTAACTGCAAAATGCATACATACAAGGCAGCTAAAAATTGTAAATGTTTTTATGCCTTTACATGAACTTAATATCAATTCAGTATGGACAGCATATGCTGTTCTACTTATAATCCTTAGTTAAAAATGGGAAGCAAATTATTAATAAGGCTTTGATGAAAAATATTTCTGTAATATGGGATTCACAAGGGAAAAACAATTTAAGAGATCTTTTGTGTAAAAATGTGGGGAGACCGCAATGCTCTAGGATGGCTCTAACAACATCTGATTCACTGTGAAACAAATGTTTCTAGTCCAGAAATATATCTGCTCCAATCTCACTCTGGTACCTCCTTCCCTCCAAATATCACACTCATCATCCACCAGCTGCTTTCTATTATCACTAGCTGGCCTAGCAAACTCTGAGATTAGCTCTCAGTAGGATGAGCTGACCAAAGGCAACGGGCATTGACTCAACATTTATTCTTTGCTGTGAATCCTGGGCAATTCTTTCTCTCATTTACCTGGTTTCATCCATTTTTTCCCACTGATTCTCCTGGCTACTTGCTGACTGACTGACCTTCTGTTCAACTTCCTAATTCGGCTTCTTCAACTATGGAACACTTCTCTGTGGTTGCTTAGTAGGTCACTGAAGTCTCCATCCTAGCCCCCCTCTCTGTGATCTGGATCATTCTGACATAAAGAATAAGAAGAATCTCAGTCCACCAGTGTGCATATGTTTGTGTCCCACAAGTGATGTTTTACCCATTCTACTTCCTTGCTAGTTCCACTTGAGCTGCTACAAGCCACACTCTACCATGACACTCTAAAACGATCATATTATGGCTGATTTTGGTTGGGGCATGTTCCATAAAATACTATGGGCAGCCTGTGGACAAGAAGTATAGTATCATACCCAGTGTATAAAATCATTACTTCTGTGCTTTTATGGCTAGTTATCCACTCAAAATCCTAAAGGATGTTATATAGCTAACCTCACATCCTCCCCATCCCCAGCCCCTGAATAAAATAATTTCTGACTCATTTCCTTGGGATCTTTAGAAGTTATTTTTATTTGCAATATGATGACATTATCAAATCAACTAGATAGAACTCTAAACTTTTTCTTACTCCCCATTTTACTTGCTTTGGACACATTTTCTCATTCTTCAAGATATCTTTAACCCCCTGAATTCTGAAATCCTGACTAACCTGAATGGTGTCATAGCACTTAGTATAGTCCCAAATACTCATTAAGACTTGGGGTGCCTGGGTGCCTCAGTTGTTAAGCGTCTGACTCCAGCTCAGGTCATGATCTTACAATTCATGAGTCTGAGTCCCATATTGGGGTCTCTGCCATCAAGCACAGAGCCTGGAGAGCCTGCCTCAGATCCTCGGTCTCCCTCTCTCTCTTTCTGCCCCTTCCCCGCTCATGACTGATCTCAGAGTCTCACTCTCTCTCTCTCTCTCATACACACACACACACACACACACACACAAATAAACATTTAAAAAATTAAAATGTTAAAGACTTAATGTAGTCCAAAATATTTAGTATAGGTGTTGGGAATGTAACAGTGAAATCAGAACAGACAATATTCCTGCTCTAATAGACTCCATATCCTAAGTAGAGGAACATACAGAAAATAAAAACAGCAGCAGTAGTGAGTGGTACTGCAGAGAACTGGAATGATGATCCAGGCTACCTGGATGATAAAAGAAGGAGGCACCACGGAATCTTAATAGCATTAAGAAACCAATCCAGGGAAAAGAGTTGCTCACATTCTGGAGCACAGGGAACAGCAAACACAAAAGATCCTAATGACAGAAAGGAAGATGGCATGTTTATTGAAACAAACAAAAAAAAAAAAGGCCAGAGTAGCTAAGCTTAGTAGGCCAGGAGGAGAGTGTTAGGAGACAAAGCTGGAAGACTAGCAGGGACTAGCTCACACAGGGATTTTAATCCAAGTGCAAGGAAAGTCATCGGAGGCAGTTCTAAGCAGTTAACAAAGTCCTATCACTTCTGGACTAAAAATGCCACTCTGGTCGCTATGCAGACAACAGACTGTAACAGGTCAAGAAAGAAATCAGGCACTCCGTTAGAAGCCTTGCAGTCATCCAGCTGAGAGAGGTGGTTGAGACAGAAAGATGCAGACAGATTCAAAAAATTAGGAAGTACAACTGACAAGACTTGGTGGTATGTTGGGTGTAGTAGGTGAGAAAAAAGAGAAATCAAGGATAAATCCTACGTTTCTGACTTGACAAACTGGATGGAGTGATGTCGTTTAGTGAGATAGGGAGGACAAGACTAGAGAAGATGTTGGGTTTGGTGAAGGTAAAAGCCACAAGTAGAGTTTAGTGAGATGGGGAAGGGTACAGAAGATGTTGGCTTGAAGGGGGTAAATTACAAGTGGAATTTTGGAGTTGCAAGTGATGTTATGGATCATTTATTTGACCACTTTAATCTAGAGAAGTAAACAGTGACTCAAACTTGCCAAAAATGACAAAGTACCAGTACACTCTGGAAGAGCCACTTGGCTTACCAAGCATTTTTAAAAATTTATTTATTGTGATGGGGGGAGGGGAAGAGAGAAAGAGGAGGGAGAGAATTCCAAGCAGGCTCCGCACTATCAGCACAGAGCCCAATGCAGGGCTCAGAATCACAAATGGTGAGATCTTGACCTGAGCTGAAATCAAGAGTCAGATGCTTAACTGACTAGGCTACCCAGGAGACCCAGTTTACCAAACATTCTAAACTTTTTTGTGCCATAAACTCCTTTAGTAGTCTGATGACGCTTGGACTCAAAATAATGGTTTAGTTTAAAACAAAATTTTAAAGGACAGAATTACAAAACAAACCAATTATACTGAAATATAGTTATCAAAATAGTAAAAAAAAAGTGATTTATTAACATTATGTGTGTTTCTTTATTAACTCATTAAATAATAAAACCTCATAGCAGATCTCTTAACTACTATAATTCCAGAGCAATGATACACAGTGAAAGCAACATTACAAGAGATTTCCAACAACTGTAATATAGAAAAATGTGTGATTTCTATTGGCAAAAAGGGAAAAGTACCACTAACATTACTATGGTTTGTTTCCTACATCCATAACTGAAGGATAAGCTAAATTTTACAAGAAGGTTAGTCTGGAAAAATGTAATTCTTCACCTTAAGTTCATGGCCTCTTGAATTCTATCCAGTACCACCTAATTTGCAGACCCCAGATCAAGAGCCCTTGGCTAAACTCCTGATCATTTTTTTCCCCAGATTCTCGATGGTGGCTGCCCCAGATTTGTGCAGCCTCAGGCCTGGGTCTCTGTAACACAGGGCCCCTGGGGTGGTGGCAACGGTGAGTACTGGGAGGTCCTCGGCTCTCAGCAAGCTTGGGGCTTGGCCCTAATGAATGAATTACTAATGAATCTACATCCTCAAAACCTTGTAGCCTTCAAAAACCTGAGTAGTTGGAAGCTACCAAAGACTTTATTTTCCTTTTCATTATTTCTTAAAAGCTCCTTCCCAGCTCCACAACCCTCAGGCAGAAGAAGCACCAACCCAGTCTGCAGTCCTGAGCTCTAGCCTCGGAATGCCACAGTCAGACAGAGCAGGTGAGTGGGTGACTTCCTATAAGGATGATATGGAAAGAAGGCCCAACCTGGCCATGCTAGGAGAAAGGAAAGGGTTAGGAAAAAGCCAAGAGACCAAAGGAAAAAAAAAAAAAAACACGAAAACAAAAACCCTACACATACCACAATTTTCCATACCCCAAATGCTAGACTTGGAAGGATACTACTAGTCCCTCTAGCTAGAAACAATTCCTAAAACTGCCCCAACTTGGGAAGTGTAACCGTTCTGTACAATCACATGCATATGCCTAAAAGGGGCAACCCAGCAAAGAGGGATGCCCTTGGCAAGAAAGGTCAGGACCACTGTAGCCAGCCCCCTTGTGACTGATCACCCTGCCTTCAGTATTGCCTCAAATCTATCCTTCATCCTGATGAAAGATCACAAAGGCCAATCTACTGACAATACTCCCCTGCTTAAGTCCCTGTAAGGGTTCCTCATAGCTTCTGGGATAGCATGGCATTGATAGATACACTCTCCAGGATCTGCTTCTCCAATACAGTACTTCAGCTTGATTTCCAGCACTGCACTTCCTAGATTTCCTGCCTGTGTTCTCTTTTCTCTCTTCTACTAGTACAAGACTACCAAAATATCATCTTTGAGAGCATCTGACTCTTTTCCCCCAAACAGAGCAATCTCTCTCTTTCCTATAAACTTCTTCATATCAGCAAAGGTTTTTGCCTGGCACATTACCCTAAGCTGTAATCATTATCTACATAAACATTCTTTTTCCCACACATGACATTATGCTTCTCTCAAATTCACTGTTCCCCCGGTGCAAAAGGCTGTCTTGAATATTTGTGCTAGATTTTTACTAATCTAAAAATAATATCTACTATACCCATTTCAGTGTTCAGTTTATGAAGAGATTTCATACATTTTCTTGTAATAATTCGCCTAATACCCTCATGAAGAGTTATTAACCTTCTTAATCACCTTGTGAAGATAAAACAGTCTAAAGTATTACCCTAAAACCCTATAGAAACAAGCAGTCTAAGGTATTATATTTATTTTGTAGATGAGAAAACAGAAGTCAAGTGAGATCAATGGACTTACCCAGGTCTAATTATTTAATAAGATATAGAGCTTGATTCATAAACCTCAGTTCCGTGGCGTAGTGCTTGGTGTGAACTAAGGCCACTGTGCCAGGCCCAGGATAGGTGAATTAATAGCATCAAAGAATTTCTCTCAAGAATCGTTTCAACATAGTACCAGTATGACTCTATTAACAACAGCAGGGGGGGGGGGGGTTGTATTATTATAGTACAAGTACTATAATAAAAACCTATCATAAAGACAAACTGTTTAAAATTATAGCGGATTTTCTCTTTTTATGCTAGAATCTTTTATTACTCATATTACTCCAGACCTCTAAAATGAAAGCTTCTTGGGGCACCTGGATGGCTTAGTCAGTTAAGCATTTGACTTCGGCTCAGGTTATGATCTTGCAGTTCATGAGTTCCGGCCCCACACTGGGCTCTACGCTGACACCTCAGAGCCTGGAGCCTGCTTCAGATTCTGTGTCTTCCTCTCTCTGCCCTTCCTCTGCTCGCACTCTGTCTCCTTCTCAAAAATAAATAATCATTAAAATATTTTTAAATGAAAGCTTTTTGTAAACACTAAATATTATACTACTTACTAGACATTATTTCCATCTGCAGAAAGAGAAACTAAAGTAATAATATTTACAAGATTTCTCAAGGATATGCCAATTTAAAACTGTCAAAAAAAGAACTAAGAATTTGAGGGGATGCTTGGGTGGCTCAGTCATTTAAGTATCAGGTCATGATCTTAGGTTTGCGGGATAGAGCCCCATGTCAGGCTCTGCACTGATGGCACAGAGCCTGCTTGGGACTCTCTCTCTCTCTCCATCTGCCCCTCCTACGCACCCGTGCACTCTGGCTCTCACTCTCTCTCTCTCTCTTAAAAATAAATAAACTTAAAAAAAAAAAGAACTAAGAATTTTCTACATTTGTCCTGCTCATGCATTTATTTTGATCAGGTTACTGAGATATTTTTATGCAATTTTCATGTATTATAACATGCCTAGGTAGCTTATCAATAGTTCTCTCATGAGATTTTAAGTTTGTAGAAAGCTAAGTTTTCAAGAAGGTATTGCATGAACAGTAAAAAACAAAATTCAATTCAATGAAACGAATATTTGTTATCTATTTTATATAGTGTTGGCAATGCTAGATAGGATGTGTAAGATACAATCTATGCTTTCAAGAAGCTTAAAGTCTAGTAAAAAGAATGATAATCCTAAAAACGTCTACAATTTTTTTTTAAATACAATGCTTTCAAAGTCACATATTTTAGATAAACCTTAATAGACAGTTGCAGCAAAAAAAATTTTTTTCAAACATCCGGCATATCCTTACACAGAATGAAAAATACATTGTTGTGTGTGTGTGTGTGTATATATAATACATGTATAATAAATATACAACTATTACATAATAGTGGAAATCCATGAATGACAGTCACAAGTAACAACTGGATGTATCTCAAAAACACAGTATGAAATAAAGAAGGGAAAGTGGTAGGGACAGAGAGAAGAAAGAAGAGCACAGAGTATCTGGAAAGAGGTGTAAAAAAAAGGATGGAGTAAGACATAACATGGTTTCTTTGAACCAGAAATAAAAGAAGAAGAAGAAGAAAAGGAGAATGGTAAATGATATAAAGGAATTTCAAAGTAAGGAGAATAGGGGCACCTGAGTGGCTCAGTCGGTTAAGCGTCGGGCTTCAGCTCAGGTCATTAACTCACAATTTGTGGGTTCGAGCGCCAGGTCAAGCTCTGCTGACAGCTAGCTCAGAGCCTGGAGCCTGCTTTGGATTCTGTGTGTCTCTCTCTCTGACCCTCCCCTGCTTGCGCTGTCTCTCTCGGTCTCTCAAAAATAAATTTAAAAAACAATTAAAAAAAAAAAACCACAGAGGGTACGGGCCACCTCACACACAGGCAAAACCAAAAGGCATGGGGTAAGTTCTTAGAAGTGGGCCTCGATACTCAAAGTCTGGTGTTTACAAAAAGGTAAACGTGTGTAATTTCTCCCTCAAAAATCTCAGTAGAGACTTGGGAGTACCATAAACCCTCACCAACACTAAGCAATAACACCCTAATATTTGCTAATTTGGCATTAAGAAGGAAAATTTTTATCTGGATTTCCTTAATAATCAGTGAAACCAAAGATATTTTCTTAGTGTGACCTGGAAAAATTTATTAACATATGAACATCCACAGCCCTTCTCCCTCTACTAATTTTTCCCTTCCTAAAAAGGAATGACCTGCTGATAATGAAGTTGATCCGCATAATAAAGGACACAAGAAATGTTGAGGGAGGAGTGACCTTGTTAACTGGGATTTGAGAAAAAAACATTTAGAGCCTGACCCGTGAAGAAAAGATTCAGGGCTGTAAAAGAAATGGGAAGGAGAAAAGATCCTGTAAGAATTATTAATCTGATTATGAATTAAATTCCCTTTAATGCTCTTTGAGGACAAATGGAATTACCTTTTTAATAACTGTTGGTGTGAACTATGCTTCTTGAACAAGACCCAGACCTGAATTTGGATCATGTGTATCTCTAGATTAGTTAGGATTACAGTTATGTCCTGGACATTCATACTGATTTTGTAAATTGCCTGTTGATGGCCTTTGTACATTTTTTCTACCAAGATTTATTTTTCTCATTAATAAACGTCATTTTTTAGAACAGTTTTAGGCTCATGTAATTGGAGGAAGGAGGACAGAGAGTTCCTATATAACTACTGTCCCCACAAAGATACAACTTCTCCCACTATTAACATCCTCCTTCAGAGTGGTACATTTGTTACAATTGATAAAACCTACACTGGCATATCATTATCACCAAAATCCACAGATTACCGACAGGTCATGTTTATACCAGCATAGTATACACAGAATATTTTCACTACCCAAAGAATCCTCTGTGCTGTCTATTCATTTCCTACTTTGCTCCAAACCCCTGGCAACCACAAATCTTTTTACTGTCTCATAATTTTGCCTTTTACAGGATATCATGTAGATGGATTCATACAGTATCTAGCCTCTTCAGATTGGCTTCTTTGACTTAGTAATAATAAGCATTCAAGTTCCCTCCATGTCTTGTCATGGCTTGTTAGCTCATTTCCTTTTGACCCTGAATAATATTCCAATGTCTGGGTGTACCAAAGTTTATTTATCCATTCATCTACTGAAGAACATGTTGGTTGTTTCCAAGTTTATGCAACTATGAATAAAACTGCTCTAAACATCCATGTGCAGGTTTTTGAGTGGATGTAAGTTTTCAGTTCCTTTGGGTAAATACCAAGGAGTGTGATCGTTGGATCTGCTGGACCAAGAGTGTGTTTAGTTTTGTAAGAAACTGCCAAACTTTTCTTCCAAAGTGGCTGTACCATTCTGCATTCCCATCAGCAATGAATGAAAGCTCCTGTTGTTCCACATTCTTGCCAGTATTTGGTGGTATTAATGTTTTGGATTTTGGCCATTCTAATAAGTGTGTAGTAACATCTTGTTTTAATTTACAATTCCCTAATGACTTGACATGTGATGTTGAACATCTTTTCATATGCTTATTTGCCATCTGTGTATCTTATTTGGGGATGTGTCTGTTCACCCTTTTTGCCCATTTTTCAATCAGGTTTTGTTTTCTTATTTTTGAGCTTTAAGAGTTCTTTGTATATTTTGGACAATAGTCCTTTATCAGATATATCTTTTCCAAATATTTTCTCCTGGTCTATGACGTATCTTCTCATTCTCTTGAAAATGCGTTTCTCATTCTCTGTGAAAGTCTTTCACAGAGCAGAACTTAGTTTTTTTTCTTTTTACTTTAATGAATTCCCACTTATCAATGATTTCTTTTATAGATAATGTCTTTGATTTTATATCTTAAAAATATGATTTCTATATCCAAGGTCACCTAAGTTTTCTCCTATGTTATTTTCTAGGAGTTTTACAGTCTGCAATTTACATTTAGGTCTAACACATTTTTACTTAATTTCTGTGAGGAGCATAGGGTCTATCTATGTCTAGATTTATTTCTTTGCATGTGGATGTCAAGTTATATCAGCACTATTTGTTGACAAGACCATTAGCTCAAATACATTGTCTTTGCTGATCTATTTCTGGACTTTTTATTCTATTCCAATGATCTATTTGTGTATGCTTTTTTCAAGACCACAACATGTTAATAAAACAGCTTTATAGTAAATCTTGAAGTGAGATGTCAGTTCTCTCTTTTCCTTCAAAACAAAGTTGCCATTTGAGGGGCTTTTGAGTTGGCAAATAAACTTTTTTTTTTAAGTTTACTTATTCATTTTGAGAGAGGAGTGTGTGCACGTGCGTGAGTTGGGGAGGGGGCAAAGAGAGAATACCAAGCAGGGGCTCAACCTCAATAACTGTGAGATCATGAACTGAGCTGAGATCAATTGTCAGACGCTTAACTGACAGAGCCACCCAGGCACCACAGCATATAAACTTAGAATCAGTATGTCAATATGCACAAAATTACCTGCTGAGATTTTGATGGGGACTGTACTGAATCTGCAGATCAAGTTGGGAAGAAGTGACATCCTGACAATATTGAATCTTCCTAACCATGAGCATGTAATATCTCTCATATAGTTCTTTGACTTCATTCAGAATTTAGTTTTCCTCTTACAGATCTAATATGTAATTTGTTAAGTTCATACTTAAGTATTTCACTCGGGGGAGGGGGTATTAAAGTAATGGTACCGAGCTTTCAATTTCAAATGTATATGAAAGCAATTACCTTTCGTACATCCTACAACATTACTATAATCCCTCATAATAAGGGAATTTATTTTGCCAAATCTTTCAGATGTTCTAAATAAATTATGTAGAAACTAAACCACAAAGACAATTTTATTTCCTCCCTCCCAATTAGTATAATTTTTTTTCCCTTTTCTAACCTTACTGCATTAGCTGTGACTCCCAATATGAGGTTGAAAAGCAATAGTGCCTCATTCCTGACCTTAGTAAAGAGCTTCTAGTTTCTCACCATTAAGTATATTAGCTGTAGGTTTTCTGTAAATGTTCTTTATCAAATTTAGTAAGTTCCCCCCCCAACACTCCCACTTTATGGAGTTTTTTTAAATCAAAAATAGGTGTCAGATTTTGTTATGATTGTGTGATTTTTTTTTAATTTAAAAAAAATGTTTATTTATTTTTGAAAGACAGAGCATGAGCACGGGAAGGTCAGAGAGAGAAGGATACAGAATCTGAAGCAGGCTCCAGGTTCTGAGCTGTCAGCACAGAGCCCGACGCGGGGCTCGAACTCAGGAACTGCGAGATCATGACATGAGCCCAAGTCAGGCACTTAAGCAGCTGAGCCACCCAGGATTTAATATTTTGTTTTTCTCCCTCTCTGTTCATGAGAGATATTGGTCTGCAGTTCCCTTATCATGTCTTTGTCTGGTTTTAGTATAAGGGTAAATGCTCACTTCACAGACTAGAATTATTCTCTCTCTTTCTATCTTCTGGCAGACTGTATAGATCGATAATACTATTGGTATTAAATGCTTGGTAGAATTCATAAATGAACCCGTCTGGGCCTGATGCATTGTTTTAAAAGGTTCTTAATTTATTCAAAACTTTAAATAAATACAGGGCGATTCAAATTGTCTATTTCTTCTTGTGTGAGTTCTGGCAGAGTGGATTCACTTCACTAGGTTATCAAACCTGTGGGCACAGAGTTGTTCATAGAATTGTTTATTATATGAATATCCATGGGATCTGTGGTGATGTCCCCTCTTTCATATCTGATCAGTAATTTGAAACCTCCTCTTTTTTTAGTTAGCCTGGCTAGAAACTTGTTGATTTCATTGATCTCTTCAAAGAACCAATTTTTGGGTTTATTAATTTCCTCTTATTTCCTATTTTCAATCTAACTGATTTCTGCTCTAGTTCTTAGAACTAGATCTATACAGTCTCCCAGAAGATAGAAGGAGAGAGAATAATTCTAGTCTGTGAAGTGAGCATTTACCCTAATGCTAAAACCAGACAAAGACATGGTTTCTTTTCTTCTGCTTAATTGAGATTTAATTTGCCCTTCTTCTAGCCCCTAAAATGGGAGCTTAAATGGCTAATTTTAGAACTTTCTTGTTTTCTAACTCATTCATTCAATGTTATAAATTTCCTTCTAACCACTGCTTTTGTTAGTAAGTTATAATCTCATTTTCATTTAATTCAGAATATTTTTCAATTGTTCTGATTTCTTCCTTGACCCATCTGTTTTTTAGACATATGCTCTTTAATCTCCAGATACATGGGAACTTTATAACTCTCTTTATGTTATTAATTTCTAGTCTAATTTCATTGTAGTCTATGAACAGATATTGTAGGAGATCTGTTCTTTTAAGCTTGTAAGGTGTGTTTTAGGACCAGAATGATGTCCATCTTGATGAATGTTCATGTGAGCTTGAGAAGAATATGTAATTTGCTGCTATTAGATAAAGTAGTCAATAGATGTCAATTATATCCAGTTGATTGATAGTTCTGTTGGGTTCAACTAGGTCTTTACTGATTTTCTGCCTGCTGGATCTGTCCAATTCTGACAGAGGAGTATTAAAGTCTCCAACAATAGTGGATTTATCTATTTATACATGCTGCTCTATCAGTTTTTCCTCACATATTTTGACACTCTTGTTAGGTTTATACACATTAAGGATCATTATGTCCTTTTGGAGTACTGACCACTTTATCATATGTAACGCCCCTTTTTTTCTGGTAACTGTCCTCACTCTCGATTTCTGTCTGAAATTAAAATACCTATTCTCACTCTCTTTTGATTAGTGTTAGCATGGTGTCATCTTCCTCTATCCCTTTACTTTTAATCTACATGTGTTTTTTTTTTCAATTTTTTAAATGTTTATTTATCCTTGAGAGAGACACAGAGTGTGAGCAGGGGAGGGGCAGAGAGAGAGGGAGACACAGAATCCAAAGCAGGCTCCAGGCTCCAAGCTGTTGCACAATCCCAATGCAGGGCTCGAATCCACGAACCATGAGATCATGACCTGAGCTAAAGTCAGACACTTAACAAAGTAAGCCACCCAGGCACCCTGATCTATATCTGTTTTTAAAATGAGTTTCTGGTAGGCAACATATACTGGGATCTTGTTTATGATCCACCCCAATAATCTTTTAAATGATATATTTAGAGGAAATTATTAATAGATGAACTTCTAAACATATTTGTTACTGTTCTCTACTTGTTGCCCTTGTGTTTGTTCTCACTTTTGACTTCCATACTTTTTCTGCCTTTTGTGAATTTGAGTACTTATATGATTCCATTCCCTCTCTTACCAATTATACTTTCTTTTAACTTTAGTGGTTGCTCTAGAGTTTGCAATACGGCCCAATCCCATTTTATGGTGCTTTGCTTTACTGTATTTCACAGATACTGTGTTTTCTACAAATAATAGTTTCATAGCAACTATATTTTGAGCCAGTCTATGGGTGCCATTTTTCCAACAGCATTTGCTCACTCTGTGTCATATTTTGGTAATTCTCTCAACATTTCAAATACTTCCACTGTTACTATATTTGTTATGGTGATCACTGATTACAACTCAATGAAAGCTTAGATGATAACATTTTTTAGCAATAAAGTAGTTTTTAATTAATGTATGAATTTTTCTTTTTAGGAATAACGCTACTGCACACTTAATAGACGACAATATGGTGTAAACACAACTATTATATGCACCGGGAAAGTTAAAAAAAATTACTTTGTTGATATCTGCTTTGTTAGAGCAGTCTGGAACCAAACCCACAATACCTCTTTAAGGTATGCCTGTATATATTTATAAGTAATCCAAATCCACTTTCAAATAATACTGTACTCCTTCACAGCACAAATACCTTAATAACAAAAATATTCCTAATTCTTCTCTCCCATCCCTTATATCATCACCTGCATTCATTTCATTTATACATAAGCAAACATTAAGCATACACTCACACATACACACAAACTAAATCTTTTGCTGCTATCATTCTGAGCAAACTGAAAACTATAAGATCAATTAAGTATAAATAAAAGTTTTTATTCTACCTCATTTACTTACTTCTCCAAAAGTCTTCCTTTATTTACATAGATCAGTTTCTGATATGTACCATTTTCCTTCTCTGGAAAGTTCTTTTAACATTTCAGGCAAGGCAGGGCTATTAGTAACAATTTCTGCCAGTTTGTTTGAGAAAGTATTTCTCCTTCACATTTGAAGAAATTTCACAAGGTTCAGAACTTGAGGTTTGTGGGGGTTTTCCCTTAATACTTTAAATATTCTACTCAACTCTTCTTGCTTCTGTACTTTCTGCAAGGTTGAAAAAGTTAAACAAATGTGATCCTTACCCTTGCTCTTCTATAGGTAAGGTGTTTTTTTTCCTCTGGCTTCCTTCAAGATTATTCTCTTTATTGTTGATTTTCTGAAATTTGAATATATTCTGCCTAGGTGTAGGAGAGTTTTTTTGACATTTATCCTGCTTGGTATTCTCTAAGCCTCCTGGTTCTTTGATCCAGTTCTAATTTTAATTTGAGGAAATTCTCATTCTTGCCTCAAATTGTTTCTCTTTTCTTTTTTTCTCCATCTAGTATTCACATTACATGTATGCTATACCTTTCATAGCTGTCCCACAGTTTTTGCATGTTCTGTTCCACTTTTCTCATTTTTTCCCCTTTTCAGTCTTCAATTTTGAGATGTTCTATTGTCATATCCTTTAGAGATTCTTTCCTAGCCATATCCAGTCCAATAATGAGCCCAAAGACATTCTTTGTTTCTGCTACAGTATTTTTGATCTAATATTTCTTTTATTCTTAAGATTTTCCATCTCTGTGCTTATATTATTCATTTATTCTTGCATGTTTTCTACTTTTCCATTAAAACCCTGAGCATATTAATCATATTTTTTTAATTCCTACTCTGATAATTCCAACATTCCTTCAATACCTGACTCTAGTTCTGATAATTGCTCAGTCTCTTCAAACTGTATTTTTTGTCTTTTAGCATGCCTTATGATTTTTCGTTGAAAGGCAGACACAATGCACTAGGTTGCAGAATGTGGAAAATAGGTCTTCAGTAACGTAGTGGTATGTGGTTTTTAGGGGAGGCATTCTACAGTCCCATGATTAGGTCTCAGGTTTTCAATGAGCTGCTAGCCTGGGCTGTTAACGTCACCAAGGCTTTTTAGTTTCTACCTTTTCACTCCCCAGAGATGGGACAGGATAGCTGGAGTTCTGCACTTCCCTCTCCCTACAAGGCTAAATGAGCTCCAACTGGGTTTTTCCCTTCTCCCAGGTGGAAGGCTAGAGCTGGCTGATGTTGCGTATTTGCTTACCCCCACCTAGGTTGGGCTCTGATAAAATAGTTTCTCTTGAGAGCCTGTCTTCTTAAGAAAAGCAGAATGCTCTGGTATATTTTGAAATGGTTCCTTTTCCCCTCCTCCTGCTAGAAACACTGGGTATTTTTCTCCAGTATTAACTGTGAGCACAGGTAAGAGCTCCTGAAGATACAATTCACCGAAGTGTGGGGGTCTCCAGTGACTAGATTCACCTCTCAGAGTTGTCCACACTCAGCTTCCAGATTCATCAATTATACTTAAGTGTTCCTACCCTGGCACTGGTTGCTGAAGAGGCTTCTGGTCTGGTAACCTGTGATTCTCTGTACCTTCTTGTCACCGTAATTTGAGGGCAGCAGTTTACTCTGTGACTTCACTTCTCTGAAGAATCTAAGAAGAGATGATTTTTTGAGTCTGTTCAGCGTTTTACTTCTTAGAATACAATGGCAACTCGTAAGCAACTTCTTACATACTAGACTGGAAACCAGAGACTCTTGAATTTTGAGATACATTTTTAATTATTGAGTTTTAAGTGCTCTGTATATAGCAAAACTACTAAACCTCTGTCTGGTTTTACACATTTTTTCCCCCAATGTCTTGAAATCCCTTTATATTGTTTTTAGAGGCAGAAGAAGTTTTAAATTCTTATGTAATCAAGTCTATGAAATTTGCCTTTTGGGTTGCTGATTCCACTATCAGGTCATATTACCTTCACATGTTTTTGCACTTTCATGGTACTTTTAGTTTTCACATGTACATTTTTATCCATCAAGAATTACTTTTTCTTCGGTTTTTATTAAATGGCTTACTGTCACAAAATCATATACTAAATATATCCATAATGTTCCAGCTGACATAAAATTCCACCTTTATCTTAGACTAGAAACCTATACATAATTGAGTGTTTCTAGACTTTGCTCTGGCAAAAAACAAAACAAAACAAAACAAAACAAAACAAAACAAAAAACTACCAACAGAGATAGCCTGTGAAAGGAAATGGATGGCTGGAGACAGGTGATAAAAGATTAACTTCATTGTTTAGCCTTTTGAATTTTATTCCATGTGCCTTGAACTACCACTCAAAAACATCAATAAATTTTTTAAGGTCTGCTTAATACACACGATTGAATTATCAAATATTTCAACTTTCTGCAAGTTATATCATAACACCTGTATGCACCTGAACAATTCTTGAAATCATAGATCTACCTTGATTTTAAAACTGGGAACTCAGGGCAACTGGGTGGCTCAGGTCATGATCTACAGTCTGTGAGTTTGAGCCCCCATGTCATCTCTGTGCTCACAGGTCAGAGCCTGGAGCCTGCTTCAGATCCGTGTCTCCCTCTCTCTCTCTCTGCCCCTCCCCACTCACACTCTCTCTCTCTCTTAAAAATAAATAAGCATTAAAAAAAATAATAGGGGCACCTGGGTGGCTCAGGAGGTTACATGTCCAACTTCAGCTCAGATCATAAACTCAGTTCTTGAGTTCAAGCCCCTCATTGGGCTCTGTGCTTGGAGCCTGCTTCAGATTTTGTCTCCCTCTCTCTCTGTCTCTCCACCATTCATGCTCTGTCTCTTAAAAATAAATAAAGTTAAAATAATAATAACAATAATAAATAAAACTGGGAACTATGATTTAATCTGTTTTATTTTTTTATGTTTGTTTATTTTAGAGAGACAAGCCGGGGAGGGACAGAGAGACACAGATTCCAAAGCAGGCTCCAAACTCCTAGCTGTCAACACAGAGCCTGACACAGGGCTTGAGCCCACGAACTCTGAGATCATAACCTGAGCGGAAACCAAGAGTTGGACAGATGCTGACTGAACCACCCAGGTGCCGCTAATCTCTTCTATTTTAAATGAATAGTGAAAGTGCTCCAAATATGTTTTGAGCTTGTCTTTGTGTTTCTCTGCCATTTAATAAGGTCAAACAAATGACCTGAAGGGAGAAAAAAGTTTTTCTGCATAAATCTCTAATAGTTGTAAGTAAAGCTACTTCAAAAGTATAAGAACTTCATGTATGGTCGATTCCTTACTATGTGTGTTCCCCAGATCCAGCCATCACAGACATATTTTGATTTCATCTTCTTCAGAATCTAATCTTTATATTCTGCAATCTGATTATTGCAGATAATATAGTAATACAGTAATATCTTCAATATTACTTTTTTAAATCATTTTATTTCAATGGCAGATGGCAGATTTGACCTTTGTTGTCACCGTAATACTATAAAACAGACTGGCTAAGACAAAAGAAATATTCATCTAGCAGGAGATGGAAAAAGAACAGGTTTCATCTTTTAAGTAATTCTCTTTAGGATCCTCTCCCTCACACTATTTTCAAACAACTATTAACATAGACTCATTTAGTAATTTTAGTCTTCCTCCAAATAAAATATTCTCAAGCATTTAAAAATACTCCTCCAATAGAGAGGGGAAGGTGACCTAGTATTTAGTCTCATTGGCATACTCACTAATAATTACACAAATTAGATACTATCTCTGTACCATGTAATTCTGCTCTCACTACCTGTTCTTCTACGTACTTTCCTACACTTTTTCCCCCCTGATAAATGAACTCCTTTAACATGTAGAAGATTCACATTCTACATTAACTCCTAGGAACACTAAGTGAAGATGCTGAAGAGAAAAATTCTTTTAATAGAGTCCAATTAGCTTTAAGTTTTAAAACCTCTTGCATTTGATAACATTCTCAACCCCATTCATAACACAAATTGACTTGCCTAACATCACACTACTGATAGTAGAAACAGGTCTCCTGATAGCAAGTCCTTTGACCTAAATATGCTGCCTCCCACCAAGTTAAATTTTAAAATCCAAAGGGTCTTTGCAGAGTACAATGAAGGAAGCACTCCAAAGCACAACAAATGAATACTAGTGATATATGTTAAAACATTTTTAAAAACCATTTAGGATTTAAAGAAATATTTTGTTTTCTATACAAGAAATTATCTCAAGTACACTAACTGAGACAACACTGTAAAAGCTTCTAGGTCACAGGTAATGTATTTCCTTTTCTCCCAAGTCTCTAGAGCCTTGCCTCACACCATAAAGCACTTAATTAATGGCCACCTACTAGTAGATCTCTACCATCCAAGATTCAGCCCAATACAGAGATGAGAAACACCTACTACTAAATCTGGGCACTTTCTATAAGAGACTCCTCATCACATGAATTTATTTTTAATTTAGACCAAGAATTCTCAACTATATCAGACTCAAGTGTTTCTCCTACATAAAATATTTTCTAACTTCTACATTATCACCCTGAAATGAAAGGAATAACAATCTTCGTACAGACAACTTCAAACAAAACCTTCTACCCTAAATAAAATATAAATGTAAAAGTGAAATGAAAATAATTTATAATAAGATAATAAGTATTTCAGTGTTAATCCTGAAACAAAACTGAACTAGAAGACATATCAAAGTAATTAGTAAGTGAACATGACAACAAAGTTGTTTGTGATGCAATTTTCCAAAACTGCAAACAACCCTTGGTCAAGTTGTGAACAAAACAAATCTTCCTTTCACACATTTCCATGTGGAAAGACACTGGAAAGTTCAGTCTCAAAACTAGGAGTTTTTATGTAAAAGAGAGTTTCTAGATTCAGATAGTTACAAATGTTACATACACAAATGTGAGGCAGGATAGTGCTAAACCATACAGGACATGAGAACACTTTTTTTTTCAAGGATAGCCCATGTACTACAGAAGTATAGCATCCCTAGTCCCCACCCATTAAATACTAGTGGTTAGCCCCAATCATTCCAACAACAACAAAAAATTTGCTTCCCAACTTCCTCCAAGCAGGCATCCCCCATTTAGACCTACTTTCTTAGACACAATTCACTATCACAGTATAATGTGAAGAACACTCAGGAAGCAAAAATTAGAGTTCCAGTTCCATCACCTATGAGCCACACAGCCATTTTCAGCTCTCTAAATCTCAGTTTCCAATGTATCAAATGGTTATGGATCAACCTATGATTTTTGGGTTACAAAGGTTGACTCAACAACATGTGCTTAGCACAGGGCAGGTGGTTTCCAACACATGGCATGTTGAAATGTATAAAGAAGGGGGCTGTTCCAGATTGAGAGCAGCAAAAAGTGATATGAATGTGGAGGAGGCTGAAGATATAATAAGAACACGAAATGAAATTTAACACACAGAAGCCTAGGGACATTTCAGAGAGCAGCCAACAGACCTACACATCTCAGCAACCCCTGACAGCATACATACGATGCAGTAAAATATTCAGAATGATGACCATCAAACCAAGAACGCAAAAAAGACCTCTTTAAGAGACTTCAATGGTATGAAGCTGAAATTTCATAAAGCTTCAATAATTAAGAGAACGTACTATCAAACTTTTCAAAACCTTTCCAACATTCACTGGACAGTTACCCTATTCTAGAGACTTGGAAAACACAAAAGACATCTAATATACAATATCTGTCTGTCCTCAAACAGTTTATGATTAGTAGATAAGACGTCAGTAAAACATAACCATAATATAAAGCAGAATGAAATAGGCATTAAATAGGAATCAAACTAATAAACTATGGGAGCCTAGGAAATATTATGAATAATTCTCACTGGGGAAAATCAAGGACATCCTCATGGCACAGGACACTGAAAAACAAGAATTCTGATAGGCAAAGAAAAGAGAGTAAATCATTGAAGAAAAAATAAAATCTGGGCAAAGACGCTGAGCATGTAAATATAATTTGGTTCCGAGAAGAGAACTACAGGAAAGGGTAGGGGTCCAAAGGGGTAGAGAAGGCAGTAAAAATCCAGGCTGTAAAAACATTTCAGAACCTGTTCATGGATGGATTTAAATGCTATTCAAATGAATTTTGAGTTTTATTGGGCAAGAGAGGTTTCAAAAAAACTGGTGCTTATGTGACACCCTGACCCCTAAAGAATGCTGAATAATAGCCAAAAATAAAAGGTTCCAAACAAATACAAATCTTCATTAACAAGATCCCTGAAACTAAAATATATATTCTCAATGAGTAAATAAGAGAAAGAACTTAACCCAGAAAGTGGTTTCTGACCTTACTTCTTAAGTAATCAAAATATGACTAAATTTATTGAACTTTAGACTTAAAGGAAGTTAGGATAGTCTTATATATGGCCTCGATCTTCTTTCAAGCAAGTTGGAGAACTTCCTAAACGTGTTATCAGTTCCTCATGTCACTCTGAAAGGCAAGAGGCAGGCTACAGTATAATTAGCCTCTTTTTACTATGGGGAAACTGAGGAACAAAAAGACTAAATTACAGCATGGTCAAAGAATAAGCTACTTTCTAGGACTTTAATTAAAGGCTTGAAGCCCACATTTCACCCTTTATTCTTCGTACCATCGGAATGTTAGAATTACCTTTTACTATCTTCTTAACTGGGGGAGAGGGGGGAAGACAAGACTAAACTTGAAGAAGATCATTTTCTCAATTTGGTGCTGCCACCAAAAACTGTTTTTAAATTCTATGTCTTGAAATTATGCTATCTGCAAGAACCGCAAGGTGTAAGTAAGCAGTAACCAAACCTTCCCTGAAGACAACTGTAAATAGCAGAGCAGGGCAGGAATCTTAAGCCCAGTTTTCACTCAGAGTATCTGACAGACTCAGATGTGTTTGTAAAACAGGCCTTGCAGATGTTGTGATGGGAAAGGTGTGCTGTGAGAGGCCCAGAACACTGGTATCAATACACCCACTGCTGCAAACATGAAATTCAATGCCACCCCCTTCTGCCCCTCCCTGCATTGCACCATGCACCACGAGACTCCTGGTACACACCGAGGCCTTTGCAAAGATCCTCCCGACGTTTGCCTTAAAATGCCGTACTTTGAGGATGCCCATGGCGCTGGGTCTCAGTGAATAGGGAGGACACCGTAGGTGGCTAAACACATCTCAAAATCTTGACTCCCTAGAATCTAGGCCCAGGTCCAGAGAATTCTATCAGACATAGTTTCTGCTATTTTTTCCCACATATAATGACCACTCCTACCAGCAAGTCCCTTGCCTCAGTCTCTGGCCAACCCCTGGGCCCCGCTACGCCAGGTGGGCGTCCCAGCGATGTAAAGAGAAGGAAGGTGGAGGTTCGAGCGCAGGGGCCGAGAGGCTTTTCGGCGCCGGCCAGGGTCCCGACCGCCCAGCCCCCGGAGCACCACCGCCCAGACCCGGCCTCGACCGACTCGCCGCCGCTGCCGCCGCCGCCTATCAGCAGAGTGCAGGGGCGGGGCCGGCTGGCTCGGCGGCTGCTCGGCCGCGGGCGGGGACGGGCGGGGGACCGACCGCCGCTCAGCTCCGACCGCTGCGCGCATACACCCGGCCCGGTTCCCGAGGGCGCCAGCGCGGCCCCGGGGAGCGCGAGCAGCCGGCAAACGCGCGGCCTGCCGTTGGCGGCCTGGTCCTCCACGCTCGGCGTCCACCCGCCCCCTAGCTGGGGTCCAAGACCCCGGGAAGATGGTGTCCTGGATGATCTCCAGAGCTGTGGTGTAAGTGCAGCTCACGGCGCCCCGCCGCCCGCGCGAGTCCCGGGGAAGGCGTAGGGAGGGGTAAGGGATAGGCGAGGGGAAGGCCCAGGCCTGGTCAGGGGTGGGCTGGCTCGGCGTCCGGCCTGCCCGGGAACTGGGGGCCCTCGGCCTCCTCACCCTGGTCCACGTAGCTGCGGGGCTCCGTGCGGCGGACGAGGGTCCGGCGGCTGCGGCGCGGCCGGACTGCGTGCGGCACGGCGGCCCTGCTCCCGAAGTGCTGGGCGGGGAGGCGCGCAAGGCGGGCGGCGCGCGCTCCCAGCTCCCGCTCCCCGCGCTGCGCGGCACCGCCCTGTGGGCCCGGGAGCGGCGCGCCTCGCGGCGGCGCCGTGCGCAGGCTCCGCAGGCGCTGAGCGCAGGAGGCTCGGCGATCCTCCCAGGGATGCGGCGGCGGCGGCGCCGAGCCTTTGTATCCCGCGGTTGGTGCGGTGAGATGTCTCTCTCGGCGGCTGAATACCATTCGGTCACGTGTGGTAGGAGGAGAGATTTGTCTAAAAACCTGAGACCGCTGCTAGCTCAGATCTCTGGGAAAGGTCCCAGCAGCCCCTAAGATTTACAGCTTACCTAGAGAGAGGCTCCTTGTTCAATGGGGACACCCACTTGTTTGTCCAGAGCCCAGAATCTGGCCCTTTCTTGTCGGAAATATTTGCTAAGTGATAGGCTGCAGGTGCCTGTTGCCTTTATTCACATTATCAGTTAATTTCATTGTGCTACGGGTCCATAAGAAAAAAATTAAACACCGTAACTCAACTAAAGGTATTTGTTTGACTACAATTTAAACTGATTTTCTCCCATTCTCCCCATCCTACGCCCCGCTCTTCAAAAAAAAAAAAAAAAAAGTCACAAAGTAAACAATGACATAGGTACAGCCAGAGGACCTACCCTCTGTAGGGGTAATATTACCTCAGTACCTTCATGAAATGTTTTTTGTGAGGCAGCAGGTTTCTCTGATTAGCTTTAGAATGTGGAAAAAATACTGCTAGATTTTCAAATTTTGTTTTCCACTGGAGAGAAGGATCTAAATTTTTTGTGAGTTTTGGTTTTTTGTTTGGGAGTGAATCATTCAGAATCCCTATTCTATTTGATTTGCAGTAGCCTTCTAAATATATCATTTGATTGTCTTAATGAAGTTTGTCCTTCCTCCATGCTTACTAGTTTTAAAGCTGCAGGGCTTCTTGCTTTATCTTTACAGATCTAACGGTCAGGAAATAAAAGTATACCACAGTGTGTTCAGATTTTTTATTTTAGCCTTTTTAAGCCTCTGAATGTCATGCAGGCATACCTTTCTTGACCTGGTAGATGTGTATTAACAGTTGTGTCTGCACCTAGAAAATGAAGTGCCCCATTAAGAAGCTGTACTTTTTTTTTTTAACTCTGGTTTTCTTTGACCTATTTTCTTTTTCCAAGAGATAGAAAATTGTGAAGTACTTTGATACAGTTTGCATTCTCAAATCTCAAATCAGATTCTTGTTTTGGATCATTGACTATGAATATGAAAGTCTTTTCTAGGTGTTTCCTATAACACAAAATTTTGTAACAGTGTTGATGTTAATGGAATTGACAGTTCAGATACACTGATACCTGCAGTACAGGTGAGAATGTCCAATCTTGTAATAGTTACACCCAGTGCTGCAGGGATTAGATAAGGAGGGAATTATATCTGGTTGGAGAATCAGAAAAAACAAGGGAGATTACATTTGAGATGGGCCTTCAAGGACATTCTGAATTTAGACAGCCAAAGATGAAAACGTAAAGGAGTCCAGATAAAAGGATCATTGTGAGCCAAAGCCCAGCAGAGGAACAACCCAGATTAGTTAGAGGATTGGAGAGAAAGCTGGAAAGGTAGAGTAGGTCCTGTTTTCAAGGAATTTAAGGGAAAAGTGATAAATTCTATCAGGCAATGGTAGCTTTGCTTTGGAAGATACTCTCCCTTGTTGAGTGAAATGGTTATAAATGAAGAAACACTTAAGACAGGGAGCCCACTTAGGGGAGTCCCTAACTGGAGAGAGGAAATTAAAGTCTCCAGTGCTAGAATCTATGGAATTTGAAGTGTGAGGCAAAAGAAAAGAAACAAAAATGTGAGGGAGAAAAAAATCATAGAAATGTATTTCATGAGCCATTGAGTTATTAGCATACTAGAAAGCACAATTGTCCAGGAATAGAAGCATCATGTTATTTTGCCCCTGTGGTCCTCAATTTCTGGATCTCTAAGCACTGAATGTTTTCTACTCCCTTGATTGTACTCGAGGGACACAAAAGCCCAATCCCAGGATCTAAACAAACTTGGAAACCTTTTTCACACCATGAGATAGAATTTCACACTCTTTTAACCCACTGGAATAGCCAGATAGTTTTGAGCCTGAAGAAAAGAAATCAGACGGTTCTCTCAACGCAAACCTGCGGGTGCAGGGAACACAAGGAACTTCCATAATCTGAGCTCCCTGTGTGCTTGAGTACTTTCTCCCCAAACCTTGTGGTGGACATTGGAGAAAGCACTCAGACTTTGGGATCAGATCTGGATGCCAGTGACTAGCTGTGTGGTGCTGGGCAATGTACAAAACCCATCTGGGCTTCAGTGTCCTTGTCTTAAAGTTGTTAAAGTATTTTTCTCCTTAAAATTATTGTAAAGATTTGCCTGGGTGGCTCAGTTGGTTAAGCGTCCGGCTTCAGCTCAGGTCATGATCTCACGGGTCGTGAGTTCAAGACCTGCGTTGGGCTCTGTGCTGACAGCCAGCTCAGAGCCTGGAGCCTGCTTCAGATTCTGTATCTCCCTCTCTCTCTAACCGTCCCCTGCTCGCACTGTCTCTCTCTCTCTCTCTGTTTCTCAAAAATAAATAAACATAAAAATTTTTTTAAAAAAAGATTTGTTTAACTAAAACACGCCAGATATGATGCCTGGCATTCATTATGCACATAAAGCATCACATATTTTTTTATGATAAAGGGAGATAAGATAGTATAGAAAGAAGGGTCATTGGCCTATCATCAGAAAACCTGGAATTTAGAACTGGCTTTAGTTATATTAAACAGCTGAATGACCTTGAGCCAGCCTCTTACTGATTAGATACCTGTTTCTCTGTGGAAATGATAGATCTGGTAATCTATATTCTCTTGTACAGCTCTAGCATTCTGTAATGGTATGAAAGGGTTTTGGGTTTTGGGTTTTTTCTTTCCAGTCTGATTAAAATCAATTTTTACTTAGCAGGCAAGATTGAAAGTTAGTTAGCAATTATTAAGGGATGGGACACCTGGGTGGCTCAGTCAGCTAAGCATCGAACTTTGGCTCAGGTCATAATCTCACAGTTCCTGAGTTCAAGCCCTGCATTGTGCTGACTGCTCAGAGCCTGAAGCATGCTTCAGATGATGTGTCTTCCTCTCTCTCTGCCCCTACCACACTCACACTCTCTCTCAAATATAAACATTAAAATATTTTTTTAAATTAAGGGATAGTACTCTGAGATTACCAAATGATATTTTATTCATTTGTGATACCGATACCTTACCTATTGAAACATGACTCTTACAGGTTGAGAGAAATCCCATTTTTCTAACTTTTCTTAATTTGGGTATATATCAGTGTGGCTAAGATCAAGATGAAAAGACTGCCTGAATTCAAATATTAGCTCTGCTGTGTATTTGCTATAACCTATCCCATAGGATTAAATGTGTTCATATGCATAATGTCTAGTCCAGCATTGGACACATGGTAAGTATTCAATAAGTATTGGTAGTTGTTATCAGAACAAAGAAGAATGTATTCCCCTACTGTCCCAGCATACTGAATGTTTAAACTATTTTCAGTTTACATTTTTCTTTGTCTCATCGTAGGTGACATAGTTGTAATTATAGTGTAAAAAAAAAAGTTTTCTTATTATCACTACATTGTAAGCATCTTCTGTGTTCTCTGAAATCATTTTATCTCTTCTGTGATCAGGCCAATATTCATAATTATCATAGCCATTCTTTTTTTTTTTTTGCTTTCAGATCATTTTAATATGTCGTTTTCATAACTAATGCTGTAAGGCTATACTGGACATCAGACATCATCTACATATGCTTTTTTCTTTAACTATTTTCTTTTTTAACGTTTGTTTATTTTTGAAAGAGAGTGCACAAGAGAGGGGAGCAGGGAGGGGGCAGAGAAAGAGAGAGGAACCGAGGCTCTGGAGCAGGCTCTGCACTGACAGCAGCCCGGTGTGGGGCTTGAACTCATGAACCATGAGATCATGACCTGAGCTGAGGTCAGACACTCAACCAAATGAGCGACTCAGGTGCCCCTTTTTAAGTATTTTTTTAGGCTGAATATCCAAGGGGAGTATTTCTGAGTCGAAGGCTATGAATATTTTTATGACTATTGATATGAATTGCCAAATTGCTATCCAAACGATATTAATATTTTACCTTGCCACCAAAAATGTATAATCACTGTCTTTATCGCAGGGTAGCTAGATTTGGGTGTTTTAATTTTTTCATAGTTTCCTAATAAATATAATAGGTCTCATTGTTTTCTTTTGTATTTTATTTCTTATTAGCAAGAATTAATATTTGTCCTAATATGTATTGTATCTCCTGTTGTACAAATGGTCTATATGTATTTTACCACTTTAGCTCTTGGTTACTTAATCATTTACTTGTTTGAGCTGCTTACTTAATTAATCTTAAGTCATGTTTGATACAAATGTTTCTCAATCTAATTACATTTCTCTTTAGACATTTTTAGTGGAATAGAGAATTTATAGTTTTAATACAGTTCAACTTGCTCATTTTTTACTTTGTGATTTCTTTTTCACTTCTAAATATAGACTACTAATTACTTTAGATATTTGTTCAGTACTACTTTTTTCTATGGAATTGGATTAGTGTGGAAGCCTCCTTTGTAATTCTATACATCTGTATTTCCCTTTTTACATTAGTAACATTTTTATTTGTTTTACCATACTTTTATTATCTGGCAGAAGTAAATTGATCCTTCTCAATTATATTTAATGGGTATTTATAAAGTCTAAATTGTATACCCTAAAAACCATACTCCAGCAACTTTCCCCCTTCTTGACAGTATGCTTTTCCCTCTCTCCTTGATCTGTCTTTTCAGCAGACAAACATGCTGTCATTTCTCCCATTTAACAAAAAACTCTTTCAGCCTGCTATACTTTTCATCTTATTATCCCATTTCTCCCCCTCCTTTTAAAGCAAAAACTACTCAGAAGAATAGTCCATAAACACTTTCTCACTTCCTTAGGGTCACCCAAACCCACCCCACATAGGCTTTGCCACCACCCATTCCACTGAAATTGCCGTTCTCTAGGTCAGCAGTGACTTCCACATGACCAACTGTCTGGTCCTCACCTTAACTTATCAGGAGTTTTGGTACAGTTGCTCACTCTGTCCTTGAAATGCTTTCTTCAGTTAGTTTCCAACTCAACGGCCCCTCCCTCCTTTCTCTGTCTCCCTGCCACAGTCCTCCTCATGTCCAGACTGCTTAAAGTTGGCAGGTCCAGGAACTTAGTTCCTAGAATTTTTTCCTCTTCTATGAGGACACTCATAATTTACATCTCCAACCCAGACCTCTGTGCTGAACTCATGATCATATATATTTTCAGGTGCCTACCTTACTTGGAAACATCTGAAAGTCATCTTGTACTTAAGATATCCAACACTGAGCTTCTGAATGCCCTTCCCAGTCTGGCTCTCCTGGCAGCCTGTACCAGCTCAATTAATGTCAAATTAGCCCTTCCAGTAGCTCAGGCCAAAAACCTTAGGATCATTCTTGATTCCAGTTTTTCTCTTATTACCTGGATTGACTCCTATAGCAAACCTTGTTGACTCTACCTTCAAAATACAAAAAGATCCACCCAGTTTTTATCACCTTTACTTACATTACTCTAGTCCAAGCCAGCATCCTCTCTTAAATGCATTATTGTAATGACATCCTGTTTCTCCCCTTTGTGGGCTAAGATCATGATAGGATTAATGAAAAACATCTTGAGTACTTTTTAAATCCTTGTGGAAGTTTGAGGGCAGTCATAGTCTATGTGATATTTTTCTTCCTTTATATGTGCTTTACAGACTTTTAAATAGTTGTAAAATCTCAGCGATGGCTAAAATACAATATTTCAATTAGGTTAATTGAAGATTAAGGTAGATTTTGTTTTCCAGTTTTGATGAGATTTGTCATGTGAATGAGTCAAATACTTAGGAGCTATGTCTAAGTATAGGATGCTTACTGAAATTGCTGGTAGGCAATGAGAAATAAGGTAAATAGGAGCAACATTTTCAAGGATATTGGAAAAGATAAAATCTTAAAAATACACTTTGTCATGAATGACCTTCACGAGGTCATCCTTTCTGTCTTCCTTCATTGAGACAGAAAACACATCCTAAACTATTGGGTCTTGTTTTCTTGCCTAGGCCAGAACTTTCAACAAGATTCCTTTATTGGCCTTCATTTTTTTTTTTATTTTTTTATAATACTTTATTGTCAAATTAGTTTCCATATAACACCCAGTGTTTCTCCCCACAAGTGCCCCCCACCATGACCATCACCCCCTTCCCCC
>PISW01006558.1:0-78336 GCA_004023785.1 Mungos mungo
GCCCGTGCACTTTCTCCTTCTCTGTCTCAAAAAAAAGACTGCAGTATTTTATGCTGTGAATATGCTCTAATTTAAACTTTCCTCCCATGCTAGGTACTTAGTTGGTTTTTAGTATTTAATCGGCATAAAACCAATGCAGTAGCATTGCTGTACATTACTTTTTCTTCATGCATCCGATCGGGTTTCTGGATATAGGTGTTTAGGAGGGAAATTACGGGACTCAGTGATTTGAGTTTCATGAAGTTCTTGGGATAGGTTGTCCTGTTCGCTCTGGAAGCTCTGCGATCATTGACACCAGCGGCACGTGCCAGCCCAGCCAGCTGTCAGAGCCTCCAGCGCTGGCTTCTGCTGGCTCCTCCCCGCTGCTTGTCTGCATCGCCTTTGCCCTTCCTTTACTCTTCTTGTAGACGTGCACAAGGTGTCGTTTTCTGAATCATGCCAGACGTGTCCCAATGTAGAAACGATTGACCGTATACATCATTGGCTGTCTTACAGCGTTAGGATACACCCTGTCCCTGAAGAAGCTGGTGTGGGATCCACGGAAGGCCCAGGCTGACCTGAAGTCCCGATTTGGTTTTGACGACCTTCATGCGGAACAAGTCCTGAGTCACTCAGCTGAACTACACGAGGTACGCACGCTTGATGCCTCTCCGTGAGAGTGCTCCTTTGAGAGTGCTCCCAGGGCAGGTGGGGGGTGGGATGGGAGGATGGAGGGGCCTCCCTTTCCACACTGTGTTCTGGAAGGGACTCCACCTGCACGGCTCCCTTCCATCACTTCGCGTGTGTGGGGGGACTTCTCTGCGTGGTGCAGGATCCGAGAACCATATACCCATCCCAGCTTGCTGCATGGAGCCCCCCGGGGTGAGGGCCTCTCCCAGGTCATGGTTGAGGCACTGAAAGTTTGGACAAGACCTACGCCCTCCTGTTAGGGTCCGGGTCTGTGCTCAGGGCGTGGGTTTTGCTCACTTTTCTGAGTTCTCACGACCTGTCATTTCCCTCCTGGCACTTTTCACGTTGACACGGAGCTACTGTTGTCTAGCAGACTGTTGCCTTTCACTTTTGGGTCATAGGCCTGATCCGTGAATCTGGGGGGACACACTGGCCTCAGCCAGGTGCAGCCGCTGCCGGCTGTGGGGCGAAGGGTTTGGAAAATTCCTTCTGCCTGGCAGGTCTTAGGCTTGGCCAGGAGATGCAGTTTTCTGTTCCTTTCTCACATCTGGTACAGTTTCCTGAACCTTCTCCCTCCCAGCGGACTTGGAGTTGTGCCCTTGGGCATCTTTCATGGGCGCTGTTGTAGACGCCATAGGAAAGGCCCAGCACTGACTCTACTCCTGTTATGTCCATACATCACAACCCTGTTTTCTCATCAAGTTACATAAAACCTTATTTTATAAGGGCAGGTGTTTTGAGGGGTGTCTGGGTGGCTAAGGGGCTTACGTGTCTGATTCTTGATTTCGGCTCAGATCGTGATCTCATGGTTCATGAGTTCAAGCTCCTCATCGGGCTCTGCGTGGAGCCTGCTTGGGATTCTCTCTCTCTCTCTCTCTCTCTCTCTCTCTCTGTCTCTCTGCCTTTCCTTGGCTGGCTGTGTGTGCACTCCTCTCTCTCTTAAAATAAATTAATTAAAAAAAAAGAAGGGTGAGTATTTTGAGATTAGAATTATAAGGAAAATGGTCGAGGGACATCACAGAGCATATGTCACGGGTAGGAATCTCCTGTGGCTTCTGGAATGAATTACCACCAACACTGTTGCCCAACACAACACACATGCATTGCCATGTGGCTCTGGGAGTCAGAAGGCCCAGATGGGTCTCCCTGGCCTCAAATCTGTATCCCCCGGTGCTGTTTCCTTGCCTTTCCAGCTTCTGGAAGCCTCTGTGCTCTGTGGCTCAGGCCCCTCTCCCAGGCCAGCGGTAGTGGGCTAAGTTTTTCCCAGGATGTGTCAGTTCTGGCTAGAATGCCTTCCCCTCCCACACTGATGGAGCCCTGTGATTTCATGGGGCTTGTTGGATAATCTGGGGTGATCTCCCCATCTCCAAGTTTGCTGGTTAGCAACCTTCAGGCCACCTGCCCACACCGCTCTCTCCTGCCATGTTTAACCTATTCACAGCTTCTGGAATTAGCATGTGAGCGCCTTGGGGGACCATTACCCTGCCTCCCCCTCCACATGAGACTTCTCACCAGCCAGTATTGTGATGGCTTCCGGGTGGCCTGCGTGATTGTGGGCACCACCACTGTGGGCCTCTGCTTATGCTGCCCCCAGGACAGAAGGCTTTTTCTCCCTTCCTTTCACCACTCCCCACCGAGAACACAGCTTGATCGCCTCTCTCGGCCCTGTGGAACCCTCACGTCCAGTCTCCTGGGTGACCTGTGATAGTGCATTGGCGTGAGAGCAGGGGAGGGGCACAGAGAAAGAAGGAGAGAGAGAGAATCCCAAGCAGGTTCCTGACTGTCAGAGCAGAACAGGATGTGGGGCTTGATCTCATATCTGAGATCACGACCTGAGCCGAAACAAGAGTCGGACACTCAACTGATGGGGCCCCCCCAGGCGCCCTGGGACTTTGATGTTTTTTCATTGTTGCCATCATGAGAGTTTCTGGAACATGGCCCCGGGTTCTTTTAGATCTGTGTAACGGGAATGTGGTTCGTTCCCACACATGTAAGTACTTTTGCAGAGTGATGTTGCAGAAACTGCATGTAAGAGTTTGTTTACGGGGCGCCTGGGAGGCTCAGTCGGATGAGTGTCAGACTCTTGATCTTGGCTCAGGTCATGATCTCACGGTTCCTGGGATCGAGCCTGTGTCAGGCTCTCTGCTGAAAGTGCGGAGCCTGCTTCAGATTCTCTCTCTCCCTTTCTCTGCCCCTCCCCCACTCGTGCACACACACACACACACACACACACACACACACACTCTCAAAATAAGTAAAAAATACCCCAGAAGTTCATTTACAGAAATAAAGGAGATAGGATTCCAAAACATCACACTTTTTCTGACCCAGAACATGAGTTTGAATTGTTCAGAAGGGGAAATGTTTCTGGAAAAGTGGCCTTGGCCGTCCACGATGTCCGCTGAATCAGGCTGGCCCCTGGGGAGAGGACAGATGAGCAATGTTTGAGTGTCCTCGACCCCGAGAAACCGCTGTTCCCACTGCTTGTGGACAATCGTGAAAAACAGAATTCCAGAGGCTTCCCTGCACGCCAACAACATAAGGGACACTTTATCAGCCTGTTAGCTTCACCTGTCATGCAAAGCCCAGAGCTCATCCTTTGGCAAGGTGCTGGTATTATCCTGAGCAGGGAATATTCTGGAAAAAAGTGGTCCTGTAAATGTATTTCATATTGTTGCCAGATTCCCACAGATGGGACCTTGGAGCAGATGGTGTGTTCCATCTTGACCCAAACTTCCGAGGACGAAGCTGGCCGAGAGGCTCACCCTGGAGACTGTCACCCCCGCTGGTCAGCAGCCACAGACTACCTGGTGCATTCGGTCAGCTGGCCGCAAGTCTACAAGCAGGTGCTGTACCGCCGTGAGCCCCCCTGCCCCTCCCGGGGTGCCCGAATGCATCCCTTTCCTTCCCCATCTCTCACTGTTCCATTTTATTTACTTTTTTTGTTTTTACGTTTGTTTTTTAATTTTAATTTTTATATTTATTTATTTTTGAGAGACGGACAGAACACAGGTAAGGGAGGGTCAGGGCTTGAACTGTGAGATCATGACTTGAGCCGAGTCGGCCGACCTGACTGAGCCACCCTGGCGCCACTTCATTTTTAGTACCTGGCTTCATATTGGTGGAGTGGGTACCACGAAGTGTCAGTGTGGATGGAGCATCGTGGCCAGGGCCACGGCATGGTCACGGCAACGGAGCTTTTGCAGCAGGTCGATGCAGCTCATGGCTCTCACTAACTGAAGCTTTAGGCCCACAGATCCTCTCACTTTCCCCACGCAGGCCCGGTGAGTTCCAGGCGTGGTGCTTTTCAGGGACCCATGGATATGGTGTGAAGCAGGGCCTGGGTCCCAATCACTCTCCATTCACTTTCCTCAAAGGACACGTATCTTTATTTTTTTCCTAATGCGTGTCACTGACAAGGGTCGAAGTCTCCAGTAGCAGATAGAAGATCATTATAGAAATGTAGGTGTGATGACCCACTGGGTGGCACTCACTGTACGTGGCACTGAAATAGTCAAGGGACAGCGGCGGGCTGACCAGCACCAGCACGGGCAGGTGGACACCTTCACTTTTCTCGTCGTCTTGGTGGCCTGCCCCCATGGTTAGTGAAGGGTCCTTTAGCACGCATCACTGTTCCCGACGCTTTCCCCCACGCCTTGTGACATGGGCACGAGCATCTCTGTTGGCCTCACGTTGATGATAAACCACAGTACCAATTGCCTGTAGCAATGTCATCCCTGAGGCCATGACGCAGAACGGCACCTAGTAACCTTGTGCTCCTGACGACGGAATAGTCAAGGAGGGCGACAGGTTTCTGCTGTGACACATATTTCAAATGTGTCCGTTTCACTTTTAGGGCATCTGTCTCCTGTTCAGCAATGTATGTTTTTGCCTTCTCTTTTGCAAAATAGCAGCAGGTGAAGGGAAGACAAATGGCATCTCCATGAAAGGGCTGCTCGCACCCATTGAAGGCGATTTGTCCTCTCCCATTTCTGAATAGAAATGAAGTCATAAGGCAGTTGTCTCATTTCTGAATGGCAATTAAATCTTAAGGCAATTCGCAGACATTCCAACCTGCCCACCTCATAAAAATGGGCTGTGTGTCCTCTCGAAGGCTCCAATAATATTTCTCATGCACGTGCCATCATTTCTAATGCATTATTGTTAATAATAAGTGCTTTTGTTTCTCAACGTGAAGGTGTTCAACCAGTGGCCAAAGGGCAGCGTGCTTCAGAAGGTGCTCGAAGGGGCTGCCCACGGTCTGGAGGCTCTCAGGGATCGGTTTGTGGACGAAAGTGAGTCACGGAAGGTGCTAGAAGCCCTGCACACTCTCTTTCTCATCCTGAGTGACAGTTTGGCTGTGGATGGACCCGGCAGCAACCATACATCTCCAAAGATGTAAGATATATCTTCCTGTTTGATTACTCATTAGGCTAGCAACCCTGAGTGTTAAGGAGCGCACAGTGAGACAGTGACAGAAGAATTCTGTAAAACCGCGGCTCCACGGTGGATTTCCCATCAGCAGCTGGGAGGTGCAAGGTTTATATAGTGGACCGTCCAAATGATTTGTAGTTATCCCATCGTTCTGTTCAGATGCAGAAAACCATCCAGGTGGGGACGTGTCTGGGAAGGTGTCTGCGTATTGGGTGTTACGTCTTTGACATTTATTTAATGGTGAGCAAGGGATGCCTGGGTGGCTCAGTCAGTTAAGTGTCCAACTTTGGCTCCGGTCATCATCTCACGGTTCATGGGTTCGAGCCCTGCGTCGGGCTCTGTGCTGACAGCTCAGAGCCTGGAGCCTGCTTCAGATTCTGTGTCTCCCTCTTTCTCTGCCCCTGCCATGCTCACACTCTTTTCTCTCTCTCTCAAAAGTAAATAATAAACATTAAAAAAAAAATGAGCAAAGACATGTTAGAGGTCCTTTCATGTAAGGACCTGTTTTTGTGGCTCTTTTGAAATTTCATATTGTTGACCTGTTTGCGTAAGATCCAGAAATACAGCAGAATCTCTTAAAGATAGACCTTTGGCCTCTTCGTTTTTGAGATCAGTGGAATTGGCTCACAGACGGTCCAACCTGTTTCGATACCGGAACTTTTTCTTCAGTGGGCCTTGTCCTCTGTGGTAATTTGACCTGGTTACACTCCTGTGTGGACTCACCTTGGAAGAGAACAAAAGATTTCTCAAAGTTATCTCAAAAGCGTTCATTTCAAACTGCAGGTCTTGGAGACTGGCCCCTGTGCCTCATGAAGGGAGGATTGTGTGATCAGAATTGCACAGGCCGTGTCGTGTTCTCATGACCTATGTGACATACACTTGCATAACTGGACACATTTCCCACCCTCCCTGCTTTGTCTGGAGCCTGGTTAGGAAGCAGGACCTAGCTTTCCAAGATCTGCTTTCCCGTTAGACCTTAGAGGTTGCCCCGGTACTAGCGATGGAGCAGGTCACTTATGGGCCCTGCAGACCTCCCACGGCCCTGGCACTTTTGCCCACAGGAAGGAGAGCCCCAGGAAACTCTGGCTCTTAGTTCCTTCTGGGATCGGAGACATTAGGGACTGTGCTTCCTTGGAGGACCAGGTGTGGACAGCCGGTGCTCTCCCTGCCCCCACTCGGGGTGCCAACCGGCTGCTATGTGCGCTAGGCAAGCCTCCCTTGTCCTCGGCCATCTGTGGCCTCGCTGAGTCTCCACCTCCCCACCCTGGTGACACCTCTCTGGTTATTGAGCTCTTGGTCTGCTGAAGGCGTCATGTGGGACCCCCAGGGGCCCTGTGCCTTCAGCTCTAAGGAAGGCTTCCACCCCCCTTGGATGACTGCAGCGGATCTGGCTGGGAGACTCTGCGGTGAGAACATGGCAAACTTAGTGGCTTCTTGCAAGCGCTAGCCCTGGTCCCCGACACCTCACCCAGAGTCTGCTTCTCTCTCCTGCACTCACCTCCCACCCCTCCATCCTGCCTTTGACAGGCCCACGGAGTTTCCTACAGGCCTCCTAGGTTCTGTCATGTCTTGTGAATCTGTGTCTGCAGTGAGTTGTTTCCTGGGGCGTAGACATGAGTCCCACAGTGACGGGTGCCACCCGTGAGTGTCTGCGGCTCGGATCCTGGCACTGTCCCGTGCTGTGCACCTGCATCTGGCCTCCTCCTGGGCACCAGGGACGCACAGCTTTACAGGCAGGCCTGCTCCTGCCCGGACCTCCTGCCCCAGGACATAAGATGCGGAGAGGCCAGCCAGCGTGGGCACCAGGCGTAGGCAGGGGCCACGAGCCACCTGCCTCTGGGCTGCGGCCCCTGGCGCCTGGCACGGGTGCCCCGGGAAGCATCTGGCTCTCTCCTTCCAGCCCATGGAGGATTCTGGGTGCTTGCATAGATGCCTGGGGGTCTGTGTCTGCCTGCTGGGGCACTTGCCCCCTCCCCGACCGCGAGACCCCCCCCCCCCCGCCGCCAGTCTGGCTCTTTGCTCCCACATTGCTTTTCAATCTTAGCTCCTATCATGGCAGACTCTTTCCAGTGGCTCCTCTGGGACATTCCCCCTCTCCCCCAGTAAGCCATCCTTCTTCTGTGTGCAACAGGGAGCCCCTGAGGCAGGGAGGGGACCCCGCAAGGCTCCCCTCTGCCCCCTGCCCCCTGGCTGCAGGTACTCAGCTGCCTGGCTGGGCATCCTTCCTGGACCTTCGAGAATCTTACGGCTCCTGCTAGTTCGCCTTGGATGGGCCTGCACCCACCACTCACGTCTTGATGTTCGACACTCTTTTTAAAATATTTTCCTGTGCCTAATAACTGGAGGCTTCTGGGCAAATGCTTTTATTTATCATGATTATTTTTAAATGCTTTTTGTTTTTTTTTTGAGCATACACAGTTTATTTTTATTTTTTATTAATAGTTTATTACTAAGTTGGTTTCCATATAACATCCAGTGCTCTTCCTCACAAGTGCCCCCCTCCATGCCCATCATCCCCCCTCCTCTTTCCCCTCCCTCTTCAGCCCTCAGTTTGTTCTCAGTATTCAAAGGTCTTTCGTGATTTGCCTCCCTCCCCCTATTTTTTAATGTTTATTTATCTTTGAGTGAGGGGTGGGGAGGGGTAGAGAGACCCTGGTGACAGAGGATCCGAAGCAGGCTCTGTGTTGACGGCAGTGATCTTGAACTCATGAACTGCATGAGTAGGGGAGGAGCAGAGAGAGAGAGAGAGAGAGAGAGAGGAGAGAGAATCTCAAGAAGGCTCCACACTGTCAGTTCGGAGCCCGATGTGGGACTCCGCTCCATCTGGTGAGATCACGACCTGCATCAAAGTCTGACGCTTAACTGACTGAACCCCCCCAGGCACTCCCAGGAAGACGCTTTTAAATCTCAACTGCGGCTTTATTACAACTCTTGTCTCTGCCGCTTTCTACTAGGTAGGGGTAGATTTTCCTGTTTGGGGGTAAAGAAAATGTTTAATCTATATTCAGTCCCACGATCTAGCCTGTCGAGAGCCTGCTCTGTGAACCTGCAGTGAACCAGGGGTTTTGGGCTGTGAGGATGGGTCCCGGAGCAGGGGGGTATTTTCCTGTGAGCGAAACTTTTATTTCCCCAGGTGGCACCCTGCGCTAGTCTTTTTTATTTCATTCCGTTTTGTTTGTTCGTTTGTTTTGCCCCTAGATTACTCTATCTGCAGAAGTTGGAGAATATTCTTGGAAACCTGCCCCCGTGGCCCGCCCTGAAGAGACTGCTTCCGTTGCACAGGGCTGTCAGCAACGCGATAGCCCAGCATTTACGTTTCATCCGAGGTAAACTGGCGTGGCGTCATTTGTCACCTGCTGCTGGGAGTCAGCGTGAGATTGGCAGAAAAGCAGACTTGACTTCCCTGATGCCTCTGTGGAGCCTGGAGGGAAGGGGTCCCCATGTAGCATGTGTTTTATGCCCTGTGGGGTGCCCCTGGGGTGCTGGAAATGTGGCACACCCGCAGTGAGCACTGCGTCCTTCTGGAAATGTCCTAGCACTACTCACGCCCTAGTCTGCTGTCCCGGTGCTCAGGCTGGAAAGGGACCAGAGCGCATGCATGCATCATCATCTTGTCTCTCCCCCCGCCCCCGCCTCCGTTCCTTAGCGCTGGGCAAGCTTACTCCTTCCCAGAAAGCCCTTGTTTGAGCGCCCACTGACCAGTGGTGTCCAAAGTGGTACCAGGCAGCCTGGAGGCTTCTCGGCTTCTCCTGGAGGGCAGGGAAGAAATGAGGATGCATGTTGCTTGTGGAGTAAAACCCCCTGTAATCTCAATGCCCTCCTCGGGCATCTTTCAGAAGCATGAAATGATATCGCGATATATTTTCTTGGTTTTTCTCCCCCCGGGGGGCACTAAAATGTCTTGTACTGTGCGCAGTCTGCTGAAACACACGCTTGCCAAAGTCAGTGTTATTCACGGCCCGTGTAGACCTCAGGCTTGGAGTAGCCTGCTGTAGGGGATGCTGATACATCCGTTTGTCGACCTTATAGAAGTCCTTGTGTGCCTGGAGAGATCAGCTAATGGCTCCAAGCCGGGTGGACGTGACCTGCCAAAACTGGAAAAGGACGTGTTCTTTTGGGAGTTGAAGCAGGTAGAGCATCCCACGGGCTTATAAATGGACAGTTTTGGTAAAACCACTCAAGAAGTTCCTACAATCTTTACCTGTGTCCCTGCTGTGAGCTGGGCTAGTGAAACGGGCAGCATTTTGAAGAACTTTGTTTTATTTTGAAATTTTGATCACTGCAGATTTCTTTTTCTTAATTTTAATTTTTAAATTTTAAATTTTTATTTATTTTGAGAGAGAGAGAGAGGAAGAGCAAGCGGGGGAGGGGTAGAATGAGAGGGAGAGAGAGAATCCCAAGCAGTCTCTGAGCTGTCAGTGCACAGCCCAACTCGGGGCTCGAACTCATGAACTGTGAGATCATGATCTCAGCTGAAATGAAGAGTCAGATGCTTAACCGACTGAGCCACCCAAGTGCACCTGTTTTTGTTTTTTAAAGACTTTGTGTATTTATTTGTTTTTTTAAATAAATTTTTAAAATGTTTATTTATTTTTGAGAGACAGAGACAGTGTGAGCAGGGGAGGGTCAGAGAGAGAGGGAGACACAGAATTCGAAGTAGCCTCCAGGCTTTGGTGCCCCTTGTTTGTTTTTTAAATGTTTATTTATTTTTGAGAAAAAGAGCACAGACAGGAGTGGGGAATAGAGAGAGGGAGAGAGAATCCCAAGCAGGCTCCAGGCTCTGCTCTGTCAGCACAGAGTCTTACGTGGGGCTTGAACTCACGAACCGTGAGATAATGACCTGAACCAAAGTTGGATGCTCAACCGACCGAGCTCCCCCATGTGCTCCTAAAGACTTTATTTTTTAAGTAATCTCTACACCCAGTGTGGGGCTCGAACTCACAACCCTAAGATCAAGAGTTATGTGCTCTTTTGACCAACCCAGCCAGGAGCCCCAATTGCTATGGATTTCTGGTTGTGGTTCCCTAGCCCTTAGGGTGACTGTGAGCTTTTCTAAGTGACACCTCTCCCTCTCTCCTTTACCTTTCAGCTCTTGATGAAGGATACCACTGACAGGTGCCTCAACGCTGGCTTGTCTGAGATGGAGGCTTTCCTGTGTCCTGGCATCTGGGAGGACCTCGGGGGGCTGACATGTCCCCAGGACTCCTCCAACAAGACCAGCGTCTTAAACAAGCTACTGAGGTCAGCAGAAGATGCTGTAAGTAGCCATGGCCTGGTCTCGTCCAAGGATACCGATGGGCTTATCTTACTAAGAAAAGGTTTTTTTTTTTTTTTTTTTTTAATGTTTATTTCTGAGAGAGAGAGAAAGAGAAACAGAGTGAGAGTGGGAGAGGGAGACACAGAATCCAAAGCAGGTTACAAGCTCTGAGTTCTCTGCTCAGACCCTGACGTGGGGCTCGAACCCAAGAACTGTGAGATCAAGACCTGAGCCGAAGATGGATGCTTAAGTGACTGAGCCACCCAGGCGTGCCATCCAGTGGATTTATTTTAAAGGTTAGATCCCACATCCTGGATCCTGGCCACCCCTGCGTTACGCCCCTGCTGTCTGGCCACACTAGGAGTCGTGGGCCGCTTGTCCAGCCCAAATGTCCTTGAGAGTGAGTGAGTTTCCCCAAGAGCACCCCAAACTTGCAGACCATGCCGCTCGGCTTCCTTGGGTTCCAGGTCCCCATCCTGGCCCGTCCCTGGCTGCAAATGCAGAGACGGGCAGAGGAGGGTCCTTGGTCATCGTGAGCTCAGAGCTAAGATGTTCTTCCCTTGGTCCTGCCCTCTGCCGAGCGCTCCTGACGGCTGCAGGGCGGGGAAGACGTTGTTCGTAAATATGATTCTGTCCCCTTCAACCCATGTTGTTCTCACCAGCATGAAAAATGATGATCCCGTTCGCCTTTTGGTCTCAGGATTACCTGGTTCTTGTTTCCCTGTGCTGCCGCTCTTCAGAAAGGGCAGGGCTGGAATGCGCGTGTGCCCGTGTACATTTAGTCATTTAATGGGAGTCATGCTCAGCTTCTATTAACTGTGGGAGCAGAATGACAGGAACGTGGCCTCCAGGAGCTGGCTCCAGTGGGGGCCATGGAGGACTGGCTGACACGTGGGTCCCTTCTGATTGCTTCCTGGATGAGCCTGGATTTTGGAATCTCTTCACATGGACATGAGTCAAGACTCAAGTCTGGGACTCAATCACACACCTACAGGGCAGGGTCTTGGATTCTCCGTCATGAGGACCCTTGCTGGGGCGTCTGGGGGGCTCAGTTGGTTGAGTGTCCGACTTCAGCTCAGGTCGTGATCTTGAAGTTCATGAGTTCGAACCCCGCTTCAGGCTCTGTGTTGACAGCTCAGAGCCTGGAGCCTGCTTCAGATTCTGTGTCCCCCACTCTCCCTACCCCTCCCCACTCATGCTCTCTCACTGTGTCTCAAAAATAAGTAAACATTAAAAAAAAAAGAGAGAGAGAAAGAGAGAATCCTGGGTAAGTGGGACTGGGTGGGGGCTGCCTCACTGGTGCCTGCTGTCCTCGCTAAACGGATTACAAACATTCTCTTTCCCTGTGAAGGACCGCCTTTTGCAGGAGCTCATCATTGGGCTCCCAGATACACCGGTTTTGGAACCCAGAGGAATTGGGGGCTGGCAGGAAGTGGAGACGCAGCTGGCAGATGTGGGCCTGTCCTGTGCGCGGCTCTTTGGGTTGCTGGGAACTCCCGGCTTCCCTGGGAACTGTGACCTCGCCGACGACTGTAAGGACCAGCTTCTTGCGGCAGCGTAAGTTTGTGTGAGATGGGAAACCTGTGAACAGCTGGGAATAGTGTGATTCCCATCCCTGCTTCTATGAAGTAATGGATCAGTGTAGTGTATTCTACTTCTAGTGAGTAGGGGGCTGTACACGTTTTTTTTCGTTTATAATTTATTGTCAAGTTGGTTTCTGTATAACACCCAGTGCTCATCCCAACAAGTGCCCTCCTCCATGGCTACCACCACTTTTCTCTTCTCCTCCACCCCCATCAACCCTCAGTTTGTTCTCAGTATTTAAGAGTCTCTTTAAAAAATTTTTTTAAATGTTTATTTATTTTTGAGAGAGAGACAGAGCATGAGTGGGGGAGGGGCAGAGACAGAGGGAGACACAGAATCTGAAGCAGGCTCTAGGCTCTCAGCTGTCAGCACAGAGCCCAGTGCAGGGCTCGAACCCACGAACCTTGAGATCATGACCGGAACAAAAGTCAGACGGTTAGCTGACTGAGCTACCCAGATGCCCCGAGTCTCTTATAAGGTTTGCCTCCCTCCCTCTCCCTGACTCTTTCCCCCTTCCCCTCCCCATGGTCCTCTGTTAAGTTTCTTCTGTTAGACCTATGAGTGCAAACATATGGTATCTGTCCTTCTCCGCCTGACTTATTTCGCTTAGCATGACACCCTCGAGGTGCATCCACGTTGCCACAAATGGCCAGATTTCATTCTTTCTCATTGCCATGTAGTATTCCATTATATATATAAACCAATGTATACATTTTTTAAATGTTTATTTATTTTTGAGAGAGAAAGAGACAAAGGAGAGAGAGACACACAGAATCCAAAGCAGCTCCAGGCCCCAAGCTGTTGACACAGAGTCCGATGTGGGGCTTGAACCCACAAACCATGAGATCATGACCTGAGCTAAAGTTGGATGCTTAACCAACTGAGCCACCCAGGCACTTTTAATTTTTTGTTTTTTTTATCTAAAGAGGTATTACCCTATTTGGTACTATTGGAAAGCATTTAAAAATACCAAATATTCAACAGTTCCTTTAAAGTTTTGCCATTGGCTTAATCTTTCCCAAGATCCTTAGCCTCCCAGATGATGTCATATGTTCTTTTCTTTGCTCTTGATTCGCTACGTCTTACATTTCCTGTATTATTGTGAATGACTCCTTTGTTTTCTTCTTTTTTTTTTTTTTAAAAGTTAATATATTTTAAGAGAGACAGAGCAGGCAAGCAGGGGAGGGGCAGTGAGGGAGGGAGAGCAAGTTTCCTAAGAAGAGTCTGCGCTGCCAGCACAGAGCTTGACTCGGAGCTCAAACTCACTACCTGAGCCGAAGTCAAGAGTCAGATGCTTAACTGACTGAGTCCCTCAGGCACCCTCTTCCCTTGTTTTTCAACTCAGGATGGGGCAATTCATGAGCTACCAAGAAAACTATTGCAAAAAACCAAAACAAACAAACAAAAAAACCCACTGTTGCCAAGGTTCTAATATGTGACATGAATGGACTGCCAGGCACTCGTGTATGTTTGCATTTGGGTGAATTTGTAACGATCTGTGTTCTGGAAAACGACGATCACATGTTGGCGTTCTCGGGATTCTCTGTGATTGCAGGGCCTTTCACACGCTGGAGAAGGTGTGGTTGTCCCTGGAAGAAACATCCTACTGGAGAGCCTTCGAGGGGTTTATCAGGAACACCTGTGAGCTGGCCCGTTCTGCGAACGTGCCAGACAGTGTCCAGAGTGGTCTATCTGGTGAGTCCGTGATGCTCCCTGCAGGCCTGTGGGTGCTCCACCCCCTTGAGCGAAACGGTGTCGCTCCTAAGGGATGTCCCTGTTTCACGGAAGGGAGCTAAACACAGAAGCTTGCCAGGTACAGTTGGCCGTTGTGATGACCCCACCTGAGCCTCTGCCGTCCGTTATGGCGAGACCGACCCAGTCCCAGTGTGACCGGTTGTCCCGGAAGTTTCCGCTGGTGACCGGTTTTCCTCTTGGAAGTGCCCTGCTTAGTCTGAGGGACAGGTGCATGTGCAGACGAGGCGTGACGGGCCCCTGGAGTCCAGGTGTACTGTCCGTGGGGCCCCATTGCATACGACCACCCCCTGTCCAGCCAGCTCCCCTCTTCCCGTGCCGTCCTCGACACCAAAAATCTCCTCGAATACGGATTTTATGAATTTGTGACTGCATGACCCACAGGAAGTCACTCTCTTGTCCCTGACAGTGACTGAGAAGCTGCTGCTGGGGTGGGGCTTGTGTTTCTGACTCTTCCTGGTCGGGAGCGAGTGGTCTGTGTCCAGCTCTCCTTGGGGACCGCACTTGCCCAGGTCGCCCCATGTGCCCTGCGCACTCCACGGTCCCCTCGGGATGCTCACTGCTTCCGCTTGGGGTGGTGAGGGGAGTTTCCTGTTCCTTTCCTGTGGCTGTGGCCACCTAATCATTCCTTGACCCCTCCTCAGGTGGCTGCTGGTTTTTTGTTTTTTTGTTTTTGCTTTTTTTGGTTTTTATTTAAATTCCATTTGGTTAACATACAGTGTAATATTAATTTCACGTGTGCAGTATAGCGATTCAACACCGGCACACATCCCCCAGTGCTCATCAGAGTGCCCTCCCCAATCCCCATTACCTCTTCCCCCCTCCCCCTGCCTACCTCCCCTCTGGGGACCATCTGTTTGTTCTCTGTAGGTAAGAGTCCGTTTCTTGGTTTCTCTCTCTCTCTCCCTATGTTTGTTGTTTTGTTCTTAACTTCCACATATGCATGAAATCATATGGTCATTGTCTTTCTCTGACGGACTTACTTGGTTTAGCATTAAACTCTCTAACTCCATCCACGTCTTTGCAAATGGCAGGAATCCATTCTTTTTGATGGCTGAGTAATATTGCATTGTATATATACACCACATCTTCTTTTTTTTTTAAATTTATTTTTGAGAGACAGAGAGAGATAGTGTGAGCAGGGGAGGATCAGAGAGAGAGGGAGACACAGTATCCAAAGCAGGCTCCAGGCTCTGAGCTGTCAACACAGAGCCTGATGCGGGGCTTGAACCCATGAACTGTGAGATCATGACCTGAGCCGAAGCCGGACGCTTCACCTACTGAGCCACCCAGGCACCCCAACACCATATCTTCTTTATCCATTTGTCAGCTGATGGACATTTTGGCTTATTCCATAATTTGGCTGTTGTTAGGGCTTCTATAAATCTTTTTTATTCAAGTTTATTTTATTTTGAGAGAGAGAGAGAGTGCACTAGAAAAAATGGTGGAGTCGCAGAGAGAAGGTGAGAGAGAATCCCAAGCAGTCTCTGCACTGTCAGCTCCAATGCCATGACCCGAGAGATCATGACCTGAGCTGAAATCAAGAGTCGGACACTTAACCAACTGAGCCACCCAGGCGCCACGGATAATACTGCTATAAACGTCGGGGTGTATGTGCCACTTCGTGTCTGTATTTTTGTATTCTTTGGGTAAATACCTAGTAGTGCAATTGCTGGATCATAGGGTAGTTCTATTTTTTAACTTTTTGAGGAGTCTCCTTACTCAAACTGCTGGTTTTAGAGGCTAACACTGAACCCCTCTCTGTGGATGTCAGCATCAAACCCACCGGCGGCACATCGGGTCTCTGAGGTCTTTGCTGGTGCAGCATGGCTAGGCGGACGACTGAACCACCTGGGTAGGTGTTTGTTCACCCTGCGCTGCACCTGCTGCTCCATTGCTTTGCCCTCCTTTTTATTGCCTGCTCCGGATCATTTTCAGAAACACAGGCTACAAGAGTGACATTCGGTATCTGTGACAAGCCTGGGTCCAGAAGTCTCAATAGTGTTGATAATTGCAAACATTTGCCATGCTTTGTAGGAATTATTTCATCCAACCCTCATGCCAACCATTGAGTTGAGCTCCATTTGGACTTCATTTTCAGATGGGAATTTCGAGGCTCAAGATTAAATTCCTGGCATGGGTCACAGAACTCCAGCCGTTCAAAGCCAAGATGCAGTTTTAGGAAGTCTTACCCTGGAGGCTGTGGGCTTCGCTTCTTTCTGGGCGATCCTTGCTGTGGGCGGGGGGAGGTCATGCTGCCGGACAGTGGGCTCCCTTACACACACACAGCTTGTCCAAGAATTGAAATTTGTGGAATCTTCTGTACGTTGCTTTCCCATTTCATGGATTTTCCTAACTTATTTCCTATTTCATGACTTTCCCCTTTTATTATCCTTTCTTTCTATTGACCAAATTTAGTTTGATGTTCTTTTGCTAGCTTCTTACTTTGAAGGTTTTCGTTTTCACTAATAGGTGCCTTTAAGGCTATAAAATTTCTTCTATGCAAAATTCTAATGTATTCAACGCATCTAATATGTCATAGTTTTCAATCAGTTCAACATTTATTATGATTTCCATATATTGCTTAATTTCCACTACCATTTGGGAACATTTCAAGTTTCCAGTTGGCTCGAGATACAAAGTCAAAGTCTGTTGTCAAATTGTTGATAATTGTCCTTACTTGGTTTGTGGAATCGTCATGTTGGGGGACTGTAGCTGAGACATGTTTGCAAACTCTTGAGGTCACAAAAGTTTTCAACTGTGTTTTCTTCTACAAGGGTAGTAGCTATAGGTTTTTAATAAAATTTTTAAAATTATTTTTTTTTTTTATCTTAGCAAGCCTGAGAGAGGGGCAGAGGGAGAGAGGGCGAGAATCTTTTTTTTTTTTAGTTTTTTTTTTTTTTTTGACACAGAGAGAGAGAGAGAGAGAGAGAGAGAGCATGAGTGACAAAGGGGCAGAGAGAGAGGAATAGAGTGAATCTCAAGGAGTGCAGAGCCCCATGCGGGGCTCAGACTCACGAACTGTAAGATTGTGACCTGAGCCAAAATCAAGTGTTGGATGCTTAACCAAGTCTGCCAACCAGGTGCCCCGAGAGAGAGAGAGAGAGAGAGAGAGAGAGAAAGAGAGAGAGAGAGAGAGAGAGAGAGAGAGAGAGAGAGAGAGAGAGAGAGAGAGAGAGTCTTAAGCAGTTTCCACATCCAGTGCTGAGCCCAACTTGGGCTTGATCTCACAACCCTGGGATCATGAGTTGAGCCGAAGTCAAGAGTCGGATGCTCTACTGATGGAGACACCCAGGCGCCATAGTTAACTAAAAGTTTTAAATTAGGTCTATGATGAATTCTGAGCCAATTTTTATGATGTAGGTGTACACTGAGCATTATTTCCTTGCCTATGGAGATCCAGTTGCTTTGGAAAAATATGTTGTGAAGATTTTCTCCACTGAATTATCTTTGTCCTTATGTTAAACAAATTACTCCTATAAATGTATCTTTTCTGCACTGCCTATCAGGTTCCGACAGTGCATTTGTCAGTCTTTACACTTATCACATGAACTTGATTATTGCAATTTTATCTTATTTTTAAAATTTTAAGTAATATTATATATTTATTTTTTAATTTAAATAATCTCTAATCTCTAATTAGAAATGAACTAATCTCTAATCTCTATGCTCAGTTGGATGTAATATAATAACAATAAGCCAGGTGCCCCTGATTATTATAATTTTATAGTAAAGTCTTAGTGGCAGTGTTAGCCTTCTTTGTTCTTCTTTTAAAAAATCATTTAGCAGGGGCTGGTTGGCTCAGTTATTGGAGCGTGCAACTCTTAATCTCGGCATTGTAAATTCGAGCCCCGTGTCGGGTGTACAGATTACTTAAAAAAAATCTTGGGGCCCCTGGCTGTCTCAGCCGGTGACCCTCCAAATCTGGATTTTGTCTCAGGTCATTATGTCTTGCAGTTCATGAGATCAAGCCCTGAGTAGAGCTCTGCATTGACAGCACAGAGCCTGCTTGGGATTCTGTCTCTCCTCACTCTCTCGGCCCTTCCCCTGCTCACGCTCTCTCGCTCAAAATTAATAAATAAACAATTAAAAAAATAAAATCTTAAAAAAATTGTTTGGCTATTTTAGGTCACCTGAATTTTAGAATGTGCTTGTCAGTTTCTCAAAATTCAGATGGAATTTAAACCAGGATCGAGGTGACTCTCTAGATAAATTTAGGGAGAATGACTTTTTAACTACACGGAGTTTTCTGACTCATGAGCACCATGTATCTCTCCATTTGTTTATGTCATATTTATTTTCTTAAAATTTTTTTTAATGTTTATTTTTGCAAGAGAGAGAGAAAGAAAGAGAGAGATAGAGCGTGAGTGGGAGAGGGTCAGAGAGAGAGGGAGACACAGAATCAGAAGCAGTCTCCAGACTCTGAGCTGTCAGCACACAGCCCGATGCAGGGCTCAAAACTCACCAACCATGAGATCATGACCTGAGCCGAAGTCGGATGCTCAACCCACTGAGCCACGCAGGTGCCCCTATTTTCTGTTAGTAACTTCATTGTAATGCTCTTCAAATCTTTTCTCAGTTTGTGCCTACATATTTGACATTTTTGAAGCTATTCAGATGCTACATTGAATGTTAAACCAACCTCAAATAAATGGGATAAATCCCACCTGGTAAGATATTTTCCCTTTCATGTTACTGGATTCAACTTGCTAAAATTTTGTCTAACATTTTTGCATTTGTTCCATGAGGGATGCTGCACTGTAGTTTTGTTTTCCTTTGATATCTTTGTCTTCTTTTGGTATCAAGGTAATCTTGCCCTCATGGAATAAGTCGAGAAGTATCCTCTCCTTTCCAATTTCCTGGAAGAATATGTGTAGAATTGGTATTATTCCTCCCTTTAACATTTGGTAGAATTTACTAGTGACACCATCTGGGTCTTTAGTTTTTTTTTTTGTAGGAAGATTTTTTAACTGTACATTCAATTTCCTTAATAGGACTATTCAGATTATAGGTTTCTTCCTGAGTAAGCTTTGACAGAACGGGTCTTCCAGTGAACTTGTCTCTGTCATATAAATTGTCCACTTTAGTGTCCTAGTGTTTTTCCTTGCTATTCCATTATTCTCGTTTAAAGGATTTTAAAAAATATTTTATTTTTAAGTAATCGCAACACTCAACATGGGGCTCAAACTCAACTTGACCTTGAGATCAAGAGTTGCACGCTCTTCCGACTGAGCCAGCCAGGTGCCCTCATTATTATTCTCTTAATATTACAGAAGATGTAGTAATATCACCTCTCTCACACTTGTTCTTGGTAATTCGTGCCTTTCTTTTTTTGTTGATCACTTTGCTTAGAGGATCATTAATGTTATTGATGTCAATAGCCTTTGGTTTTGTTAACTTCTAACAGTTTTCTTTATTTCCTTAGTTTTTACTATGATCTTTGCTATTTTCTTTATTCTACTTATTTTAGGTTTAACTGACTTATTTTTTTAATGTTTATTTATTTTGAGAGAGAAGGGGAGGGGCAGAGAGAGAGAATCCAAAGCAGACTTCTTGCTGTCAGCACCCAGCCTAAAGTGCGGCTTGATCTCATGAATCCTCAGATCATGACAATGAACCTGCCAACAAATACTGGCGTTTGGTTCTCTGATAATGTTCATGGACATATAAGACTACTCTGTCTTCTTGATGCATCGATGCCTTATCAATATGAAATTATAATGATGTTACCTGAAATGTACTTTAGTAGCTGTTTTTGCTTTGTGTTAGGGTTGTATGTTTTTTCTGTCCTTTTACTTTTATTTGTGTCTTTCATTTCAAGTGCATTTTCATCTGCAGCATATTGTTGGGTCTTGTTTTATCCATTCTGACAAGTTTTGCCTTTCTTCCAAATATTTATTTTTGAGTGAGATATCAGGGCAGGAGCAAAGAGAGAGGGAGACAGAGTGTCTGAAGCGGGTTCCACGCTGACAGCAGAGAGCCTGATGCGGAGCTTGAACTTACAGACTGTGAGATGATGACTTGAGCCGAAATCAAGAGTTGGACACTCAATAGACTGAGCCACCTTGGCTCTTTTTTTTAAAGCTTTGCCTTTTAATTGTGATATTTAAACTATATAGTGTAAACTAGCATAAACCATTTTATGTGATTAATGCTCTTCTCTGCTATTTCTATCTGAATTCTGTCAGTTCTAGTTTAGGTCTTTTTAAAAATTTGATTGAAGTATAGTTGACATATAATATTGTGTTAGTTTTTTTGTGTGTATTCATCATCAATGTACTTTACAAAATACCATAGTAAGTGGTTACCATCTGTCACTGTAAAAATCTATGACAATATCATAACAATATTACAATACTGTTGAGTACATTCCCCATGCTGTATTTTTCTTGTTAACTTTAAAAAAATGTTTATTTACTTTTGAGAGAGAGAGAACGACAGAACACAAACGGGGTGGGGCAGAGAGAGAGGGAGACACAGAATCCGAAGCAGGCTCCAGGCTCTGAGCAGTCAGCACAGAGTCCGATGGGAGTTCAAATCCATGAACCGTGAGATCATGACCTGAGCCGAAGTAGGATGCTTAATGGACTGAACCACCCAGGCACCACGCATGCCCAGTAATTTTTGATTGGATGTCAGATATTTTGAATTTTGCCTTGTATTGTGCTTTGCCATTCTGTTTTCCTATGTTCTTGAAAGCAGTTTGATCCTTTAGGTCTTGCATTTAAGGTTTGTTAGATAGGACTGGAGTGATACTCGGCGTGGTCACATATATTCCCCGGGACTGAGGCGAGACTCATTGTGCGTCTTGAACTCATTGTCTAGTGAGATTGTGGATTGTTCCAGGCTGGCTGACGGAAGAGAACTGCTTCCTGGCCCATGTGATCCCCGGACACTTTTCTTGACTCCTTTTGGGTGGGTCTTTCCTTGGTCTCAGGCTGCTTCGTCACCTGCACACATTAATTTGTCCTCAGCTGGATACTTGTAGGAGGCATACAGCAGGGTCTCCATTTGTACAGCTCTCTCTTTCCTGGAAGTCTGTTCTGCGTATCTGTGCTGTCTGTCGGACTTTCCCCTTCACCCTCTCTGCTCTGGGCGCCCGCCACAGCTCCAGCTCAATTCCACCTTCTATGTCACGGCCTGGATACGCTTCTTAAGGCAACAGACAGGATAATCAAGGGTCTCACCTCGTTTATTTTCTGTCTTCTGTGGATTGCTGTCTCCACTGCTTGATGGCCAATGGTGGTTGATCTTGGCCAGAAGTGGGAGGCAAATCGCCAGGATTTCTAACCCTTGTTATATTTTCAAACATATTAACTGAGCCACTATAGTGCTTTTCACTTGGGTAGATTTGGCTGTGGTTTCCGACTTGAGATTGATGTATGAAATGTCTTTCTATTTAGCTTTCTCTATGGAATCTCCTTGTTACCAAGAAAACATGGACTGGGAAATCATCACTGATAATTATTTTGAATTTTTGAGTAACTTACTCAAGTCTCCAGCTGTTTCTATAGCCAGGTAAGGTTTTAGCATTCAATTTCCAGGTTTTGATCTAACTATTACCTGCAGACAGGCAAAATCTAGTTTTAGGAAACACTTGTTTCAAAATGTGAGCTCCTGATTTGGCTATAGAGCAGTGCTTCATATTAGGCGTTCAATAAATACTTGCTCCATAGAGTGTTTGTGACTCATGTCTCCCCAGAGTTTGAAAGGGAATACAGATGAGAATAGTAAAATTTTCTCTGAAAAGCATGATGTCTTAAAAAATTTTTTTCAACATTTATTTATTTTTGAGAGAGGAAGACACAGAATGTGAGCAGGGGAGGGTCAGAGAGAGAGAGGGAGACACAGAATCAGAACCAGGCTCCAGTCTCTGAGCTGTCAGCACAGAGCCTGATACAGGGCTCGAACCCACGAACCATGAGATCATCACCTGAGCTGAAGTTGGCCGCTTAACCGAATGAGCCACCCAGGCACCCCTGAAAAGCATGACATCCAATAGATGCTCCAAAAATGGAATCTTTGGAAAATAGTTTCTCATCTAGTCGCTTACTTGAGGCATGACATCAGTAATTTAAGATTCTGGTAGTTCTGGAGACTTTGGGGGAGGGAAGTGACCTTTGGAACTAAATCTGCCAGATTCTATGCTATTCTGCCCCTTTTGCATATGCATGGTGATAGACATTTTAATGTAGAATTATGGGGTTTGTATATAGTTTATTTATATTTATTCTTTAATTTTTAAAACCATGAGCCTTTCATTTTATTTATTTATTTATTTATTTATTTATTTATTTATTTATTTATTTATTATTTTAAAGTAAGCTTTCCATTCAGTGCAGGGCTTGAACTCATGACTCTGAGATCAAGAGTTGTCTGGTCTACTGACCGAGCCTGCCGGTCCCCTGGATATTGTGTCTAGTTTAAAGCACACTTTGGGCTAAAATGAACAAATCAGGAGACTACAGATGCTGGCGAGGATGTGGAGAAACAGGCACCCTCCTACATTGTTAGTGGGAGTGCAAACTGGTGCAGCCACTCTGGAAAACAGTGTGGAAGTTCCTCAAAAAACTATCAGTAGAACTCCCCTATGACCCAGCAATAGCATTGCTTGGGATTTACCCAAGGGATGCAGAAGTGCTGATGCATAGGGGCACATGTACCCCAATGTTCATAGTGGCACTTTCAACAATTGCCAAGTCATGGAAACAGCTTAAATGTCCATCAACTGATGTGAATGGATAAAGAAGATGTGGCTTATATATACAATGGAGTACTACTTGGCAATGAGAAAGAAAGAAATCTGGCCATTTACAGCAATGTGGATGGAACTGGAGGGCATTATGCTGAGTGAAATAAGTCAGGCAGAGAAAGATACCATATGGTTTCACTCATATGTGGATCTTGAGAAACTTAACAGAAGACCATGGGGGAGGGTCAGGAGAAAAGTTAGAGGGAGGGAGGCAAACCATAAGAGACTCTTAAATACAGAGAACAAACTTAGGGTGGTGGGGGCTTTCTGACACACTCTGCCATTTGGACTATGTCTATGGCCAAGAAATTGGGAGACACAATAAGGAATTGAACCCCGAGATTTTTCCAGGACACACGGCAAACTTACTTTTAACAATCCTACATGTGTAATCATGGAGGAAAGTAACTTAAAATCCATTGTTTTTGATGTAGGAAGCAGATTTGAAGGTAAAAACATGTATGTGCGTTTTGGATTTCTAAAACACTTCCAATTGCTCACATTAATTTAATTCCTTTTGGGAAATACATGCTGTGGTAAAAAGTTCATTTGTGTGTTGCTCTAAATAAGTCTGAGTATTGCCTTGAAAATGTGACAAATTGATTTTGTCTTGAATGTATTTATTCACTTATTTTTGGATACTAAAACAATTCCATTAATATTTTAGGGTCTTGAATTCCTCAAAGGAACTTCTCCTGATGGAAAAGAGGTTGCATTCTCTGGAGGATGAGCAAATACACTTCTTTTTATCACTTGTGGGATTTCTGGAGAAATTATTGCCTAATACTTTTGACTCACCCAAGGTTCCCAAATCCCTTCACCTCCCATCTCTCACTGAGACTCTTGTCAACACAAGCCATTTGTGGATAAATCATTCAAGTGTAGAGAGAGACCCATCTTCTCTTGGTACTCAGAAACTTCTGGAACTTGGCAAAGCAGTGATTGAAAAAGCACAAGCCCTTGAACGTCTCTGGACAGAGAAGGAATTGAACGATAGTTTGAGATCTATGGAATTAGTGCTTACTGCAATGAGTCCCACACTCCTGGAGTTGTGGATGGATGGCATTTCCAAAGGAGAAAGAGACAAACTGGAGACCTTGACTACAGGTCTTAATTTTTCTGTTCCCGATGATGACAGGGTTCTTAGCAAAAGCTTTAACTTTTCCCGGTTGTTCCATTCAGATTGGCCTCCATCGCCATCTGTGAAAATGGACTTCGTACATTTCAGTGAAACTGTCATAAGCAGTCTCTATGAATTAGGGTTTCTGGGGCAGGACCACGTCTCAGAGGCTCTGGACATAGTCTACGCCTTACAGAACGCATCTGAGCATTTCTCAGCCCTTCCTGAACTCGAAAGACGAGAAGTTGCTAAAATCTTGACTCAGATCTATCTTCGCGTCTTCCAGGACAAAGATTCAGCTTTGCTTCTGCAGATTTATTCTTCTTGGGTCCAATCTATGTCTCAGTTCTTGAGCATTCAAGGCGCAGACTCTTTGCTACCCTCCCTTGCACAAGTCTCAAAACACATTTTAGATATCATAAAGCAATTTCATTTCCAGAACATCAGTGAAGCACTCACATTTTTATATGAGACGACAGGGGTTCTTGAGGGAATTTCTGAGGGATCTTATTGTCAGCAGTTGCTTTTATTTTTTAACTACTTGGAGCTTCAGGCCCAACCCCTGAAGTCTACACAGGGCCCCGAATTGGAAGTGATTCATGCTGTGTTGACAGGCCTGAAGCAGCTGCTCATGGCTGACGAGGATTTCCGTGTTTCTTTCTTTCAGTACGTGAGCCAGCTCTTCAATGGGTCAGTAGAAGCCCTGTTGGGTAGTGAATGCTTTGCTTTGGGTAATAAAAACATTTCTTCTGTGAATTATTCAATAGATAGAGGGTCCTCACTTACTCTTCCATGGGCACAAGTTCTTTCTAACATGTCCACAAATGGCAGTGTGTTCAATGAGTTAATGGCTGTCCACTGCACCATCTCGTGGCTCCAAATGTGGACTGATATCTGGGGAAGCGTATCTCGGATATTCAAGTTTGGCACAAATATTTTCACTCCTCTTCATAGTGGTCTCACTCAGCTGCTGGATGAATTGGAAGGACATGTGAAAGTTTCTAAAGGCTGCCAGCAAATGTTTCCTACCCACGACACTGCCAGAATCCTACTGAATTTGTTTAAAAATGTAACCCAGGCTGATGGCTTTCAGGATTGGGATGAGCTTTTGGGTCTCAGGGATCTTTGGGTAGTGTTAGGTGATGCCTTAGTGAGTGTAAAGGCACTTAACCCCGACCAAGTAGAGAAATCCCTTTTCACCATGGAGACTGCCCTTCATCAGCTAGAGACATTTCCATTAAACACAAATGCCAGCGGAGAGTTTTTCTACTCTCTGCTTGATGTTTTCACGGAGTTAAGCAATACCTCAGAATACATTGACAGAGATGTACGATCGATAAATCGCTTTCTTTCAAGTAACCACACAAATCATGGAGTGAAGTTTGAAAGTGTCATCACCGAGCTAAGAGAAACAATGTTATTTCTTAGAAATGTGTCACGTGACCAAGATTTATTGTCCTGTGCCGATATCTTCCAAAATGTTACTGAGTTGATTTTGGAAGATGGCTTATTAGATGTAAATACTTCACAGAGGACATTACATATTCTGGCTGTGTTAAATTCCACAGTTTTCTCCACGGACACAATCAGCAGACAGAAGGGGTGTGTCACATGGGTAGACGTCACGAACCATCTGTGCATGATGTATAACTCCAGTGTTTCACAAGGCTATCCTCAAGGTATTTGGAAGAGTTTCAGAGATATGGAGAGCAAAATTAACTCTACATTGAAGCTTGTTACCGGGATGCTAAACATAAAGTACCCTCATTGTTCATTCAACAACTCAGATATAGATTGTGTGAATACTGTATTGAAAAATGTAACAGACTTCCTAAATGTGATACTCACTGAAGTCTTTGAAGAGGAAAAGGTACCTAAATTGGAGATTTTATTAACTCTTTTAAATGATTCCACAAACCAAGTAAGGATGATTATCAACAACTTGACAAGAGACTTTGATTTTGTATCTCAATCCAACTGGAACCATTTTATTGAATTAGTTCTAAGACCCATAGAAGTGTCAGATGACCTACCTAGCCGATTTAAAAATCTTTGGCTGCATTTAGTAGCTTTGGGGAAGGAAATTCAGAAACTTATGAAGGCTTTGTCCACTCATATTCTAGAAAGTGAGTCCTCTTCTACAGCTGAGAAGCTTTTAAATATATTTGCTACCAGTCTAAAAGAGAAGGATGTCAACAGCTTGGGCAATTCATTGTATCAATTAGCCAGCTATCTTGCCTTCAACGTCTCTCATGATCTCCAAAGTCCACCACAAATAATTCCGCACAAAATCACGAAAGCTATAGGTCTTGGTATCCAACTGATTAGGGATGTGTTCAACTCCCTGACACCCTCGGTTCTTCACAACATTCCACGAGATTCTGGTAGTAGTCAGGTTTTCAAGAAAGTAACGTCTCTCCTGCATACCCTCAAGAAGCCAGATATAGACCTACTGGTCGGCCAACTTGTACAAATGAGTGAAGCACTAACAGATTTCTTTAAGAATGTTAGTACATTGGGTCCTGGGCATTTGGGGGTCAACCTGCTTGTTGGGTTGCTGGAAAAATTTGTGGACAGCTCACATTCTTGGAATGTCAATCACCTGCTCAAGCTCTCACGCCTGTTCCCAAAGGAGGACGTGAATGCAGTGGTAGATGCGTACTATGTGCTTCCTCATGCCGTGAAGCTCTTGCAGAGAGGAATTGACAAAAACATCACAGAAGTCCTCGAGGATGTTTATAACTTCACTCTTCTTCATGGCATAAGCATTTCAAACGTCACCAAGGAAGACTTTGCTATTGTGATAAAAACTCTTTTGGACACAGTTGAATTAATATCAGATAACCCAGCAATTCTTTCCGAGGCTTTAACTTGTCTTCCTGTGGTTTGGTGCCAGAATCACACGACTTCTGGATTGAGGCAGGATCTGAAGGCAGAAGCCTGTAAATCCCATGAGCTCATGTCATCTTCCTTTTATAGCAAAGTGGCCAGTGTACTCAACCTCCTCCATCTCTTTCCCTTGGGCTCAGGTTTACAATGCTCAGAGGAAGGCTCACAGAAGGAGATTACAAGGAAGATGGTCTGCGTCATTCGTGAACTAGTGGACTGGAATTCCATTTTTCTAGAGCTGTCTGAAGTCTTCCGTGTTCAGACTTCACTTGTAAAAACTGTACACGAATTTTGGCATAAAGTGTTACCGTTTGTCCCATCTTATGGAAATCAAAGCGACGGTAGCTTCTCTGAACTTTGTCCCAGTGGCCCCATAAAGCAAGTTGCTTTGCAGATCGTAGCAACACTGAAAAGTGTTAACTTTACAAAAGTTGTGTCAGATGAAAGCATTCTCGATACACTAGCCAATTTAAGCAAGATCCTCAGTGGTAACGAAGGCACAGAGGTATCTGTTCAAAATAAGATTTTTTTAAATTTGGAAAGGATCGTGAAATTGCCTTCTAGGAATGGCACCCATTCTCTAGACTCTCCATTTGTGATGTTTCTGGATGCTGACATGAAGGACAGTGGTTTAGAAGCACCATCAAGTTTTACTAAAACAAGCGAAGTGACTCACAACTCTTCTTACTTTGAGGAACTACGGCTTGAGCTTGAACAAATCATGACAGAGCTGAGTCATGACTTTCCTATCAGACACCTGCTTTCTGAAATTAACAAAGAAATTCAAATGATCGATTCAGAGACTCTTCAAAACATAACTTTGCAACTTGCTCATGTTTTTGAAAGTCTGGGGTCTTTGTCACTGAAGACATCAGAAATCATTGAAGATTTTCTATTGGGTGTGAAAAACTGGCTTCATAAACGTGCAAACAAAGATGACTCCGGAATGGTTCAGACATTTCTTTCCATGGCCAATGAGAGTTCAGCTGATGACACAGCTCTGTGGACCAAAGATCTTGTTACCTTTTTGGGTTTTCTCAAAGCCATTTCTAGGGAGGGTGACTTTGGTGTTGCCCATTTGACTCAACTGCAAAGCCAAGAGCAGCTAACTAATTTGTCACTTGTTCAATTCCTTTTCAAAAGTGTCTTAATTAATTCAATCAGTAAGTTAGCTGGGAGTTCTCCAGAGGCAGCCTCAAATTCGAGTGACACTGACCTTCAGATAACGAATTTTTTTAACCTCACCTTGAACCAGACTCCATCAGGAAATGGTGCGGGAATAATCTTTCCTCCAAGAAGCGCAGTGGATTTCATGGAACAACTTTTGCAAACGTTCTTCTCGCTTTTACTGGAGGAAAATTCTGAGAACAGACTATCTGTTCTGTTGAAGGCCTTCCACGAAGACATTGCTGCGGAGATGAGGTGAGTCTACTTTTGTTTTGTATAGTAAATGCGGTCATCACACGTTACAATCTGCTTTATTTCCTGGAATGTGTAACCATCAGTGACAGCATTTGTACCTGCCACCTATAAATGATCTTGGGCATGAATTTTGTCATTTTATCATGTTATTAAAATGTCAAGGTGAGGGGCACCTGGGTGGCTCAGTCAGTTAAGCATCTGATTTTGCCTCAGGTCCTGATCTCGCAGCTTGTGGGTTAAGCCCCATGTCAGGCTCTGTGCTGACAGCTCAGAGCCTGGATCCTGCTTCAGAGTCTGTGTCTCTCTCTCTGCCCCTCCCTCACTCACATTCTGTCTCTCTCTCAAAAATAAATAAACATGAACAAAAATTTTAAAAAATGTCAAGATGAAATAATTTTGAGGATTGTCGTCTAAGTAGGAAACACGTTATAGAAACCTAGCCCCTGGCAATTAATCGCTTATGCATTTTTACATTCTTGGGTTATGAAAATAGTATGAAATTCTATTTTATATGGAATTGAAGCACTAGTTCTTATATATGTAGATGCATATACATGGTCATAATTGAATTGATGTGTTAAGTGTGTCATCACATGTGAGGGGTTTAAATATTTTTATTCCAGTTGACCTTCTGGGATGTTTAGATTTGGAATTGAGAATACTCGAAAACTTTAAATGCTTTTTTTAAAAGTTTACTTATTTTGAGAGAGAGAGGGAGAGAGAGCGCACAAGTAGGGGAGGGGCAGAGAGACTGGGAGAGAGAGAACCCCAAGCAGGCTCCACACTGTCAGCACAGAGCCTGACATGAGGTTTGAACCCACGAGATCATGACCTGAAGTGAAATCAAGAGTCTGACGCTCAACCAACTGAGCCACCCAGGCACCTCCAAAATTCTAAAACTTTAAAACCGAAAGTCACATTAAATTGTTTTCATATATCTCTTTTTTGTTGTTTTTTGTTTTTTGTTTTTTTCTTGTTTTCATTCTATTCGAAGCTTGCCAGTGAAAAGGCTGGAGGAAAATTCTAATTCATTCTGTGATGTCTGTGTCAGTCAGGGCTCGGCCACAGAAATAGAACCAGAACAAGGATTTAATTCAAGGAATTGGCTTCCGTGCTTTAGGTGGCTGGCTAAGCAGGTGCAAAGTCAGTAGGACGGGCTGTCCGGAAGTCACGCTTACAAGCAGGCAGAATACCACGGGGAGGAAATTACTGTGGCAGGAGGCCATTGAGGGTGGGGGGAGGTGACAGGCAGGAAGGTGCTATGTGGGGTTTCAAGGTCAGGGAAGGTCTATGCCCACCCTGAACGCCTTCCAAGCGATGAAGACAGCGTCCCCTTACCCCCCCCCCCCCCAGGACAATATCATGTCTTACTGTGTCAGAGCAGAGTTTACTCACCAGGGGCTTTAACCGCACCGGCAAAATCCCTTCCCAGTGGCACCTGGGTTAGTGTTTATGCTGCATACTGGCCACTGACGTCCCTTTATCCTCCCCTGTCATGAAGGAAGCCACCCTGTCACTCATGGAGACTCACAGCTGATGGGAAAGGGATTCTGGGACTGTCACTCAGACGTCACAGCTGTCACCTGTCTGAGCGATTTGCTAGGACTTTGAATGTTCAGGAAGATGTTACCCCTTACAGCGAGAAGCACTTTAATTTTAATTTGTTTTTAATCTTTACTTATTTTTGAGAGAGAGAGAGACAGAGTGTGAGTGGGGGAGGGGCAGAGAGAAAGAGGGAGACACAGAATCTGATGCAGGCTCCAGGCTCCGAGCTGTCAGCACAGAGCTTGATGCAGGGTTCGGACCCACGGACTGTGAGATCATGACCTGAGCCAAAGTCGGATGGTTAACTGACTGAGCCACCAGGCGCCCCTAGAAGCACTTTATTGATTTCACCTTCCTGTCTTTTCTAAAAAGCAAAAGTATGTGGCTTTTGAAGTAGCTAGGTTTGAGGCACTGTGAGGGTATTATCCCTGAAATGCCTCCACCTTTTTCATTATTTGGCACCAAAGTATTAATTTTCTTCTAGAAGGTGTGTTAGCATGTCATCTTACAGACTGTATGACTCCCCCATGATGCTCCTATAAGGCAAATTTTCTGACTCTAGGTTTTAATTTTTCCATGGCTGAACATGAAATTAAAACATATTTATTTATAGTTTTGTCCCAAAGGATAAAATTCGAGAAATTCTGATGCTGGATCAATTTCTTACCATCTTGAAAGAAGACAGACTGATGAGCATTTTTTCAAGTTTAAAAGATGCTATAAATCATCTCATCAAAAGGCCATTTATTTTAGACGATGGGCAGTTTTATTTTGATATTCATCAAGGACTTAAGTTCATGAGAGATTTATTTAATGCTCTTCCAAGGGAAACCTCAGGGACAAATAAGACGGAAGATACTTTGGCGTTTCTTGGGGTTGTGAGTCAGCTGGTCCGCCACGTGAACAGTTCTGAAGATCTCTTCCAACTCAATCACAACCTTAGGTCAGCCCTTCAGCTTGTGAGAGAAACTTCCACTGAGCTGGCAGGGCTCATGGACATGCTCGTCAACTCTCCTCACACGGACTTCCATAATGTGTATCCCGCACTCCGAGAAGTCATACTTGCTAATCTAACTGGTTTGCTTTCCTTTATCAATAATTCATTCCCTCTAAGGAATAGGGCAACATTAGAAATGACCAGGGGATTTCTTGGTGTTATCTCAAGAGCTGGTGGAGAAAGTGGTGCCCTGGAGCCCCTGTTGGAAATGTCCGACACCTTGACCTTGCTGGTGAGGGACACTGCTGAAATGAGAGACCTTGCCTCCTCAGTGAATTCCACTGTGGAACTCTTCAGGCTAGCCCAGAAAGTTTCCAGGAAGATGGCCACTGTTTTTGAAACTCATTTTATCTCCAGCACCAATGACTCCATGAAATTCTTTGACAGTCTCTATTCCATTTTGCAACAAAGTGTTCAACATCTTGTGAATGAAATAACTACTTTGAAAAATGTAGACCATGTCCTATCTGAAAATATAAACAACTTGTTGATGCCATTTCTTGACTTGACTTTTGGGATGATGGGGGTCAAACCTCATATTTCACAAGACTCTGATACTGTCAATACGTCGTCTAGCACATTGTCTTATGTGAACCAATCCAAAGACTTTTCTGATATTTTAGAAGAAATTGCCGAATTCTTAACTTCTGCGAAAATCAATTTGGGAGCTATGGAGCGTCTAATGGTAGCTTCCAATAATGGGACTCACACATCTGGTATTGATTCTGTCGCCCTATGGGAAGAAATTTTGGATTGCTTTGTTCCTATAAATAGTATTGTCCACCAGATAGACTTCTTCCGTCCTGATCTACTGCCAGCCCCTTGTTGCCCTCAAGAAACTAAATGGGAAAGAACCCAGGAAGTGATCCTGTTTTTGGATGAACTGCTATCACAAGACCGCACGGAAATAGGGACGTACTTGAGAATGGTGATTGACATCACTTTGGAAGTTCTTTGGAATTACTTCCAGGAGGAAAACAGGACTGTCTTTAATCTGTTGCTGACATTGGCTCAGGATCCAGATAACCTTTTGCAAGCTGTAGAAAGAGCTGGAGAGGTCTCCAGTGAAACAGGTGATCTGAGTGAAGCTTTGTTTGTCAACCCATCTCTGATTCGGAATCTAACTTATCCACAGCTTGAAGAAGCAGTCCAGATAGTGTTAAGGAGAACAGCTTTCTTGTGGAAAGATCTTCCCGTGAACAACTCTCTGTGGGTAAACTCCACGAGAGCTTTGTTCCAGCCCATTCTTGAGAGTCTTTTTAATGCAGCCACTGGAAAGAATATATCATCGGGGCAAGAAGAGAGGATCCCACCACTATTGAGTTTTGAGAAATACCTAAAGGGATTCATTGAATTAACGGAGTACTGGCAGGAGATCCCACTGATGGATCAAAGGTAAGAAAACACCCAGTTCACTTCCTTTTTGCCCCATTGCAGGAACTACAAGATGGGACTGCACAGGAATGACCTCGAACCAGGTTAAGTATGATTCTTGACTTCCCTTGATTCACGCTGGCGTTTGTCCAGTGTCTTCACGATTTGACCCGTAATTTGGCATTCAAGTATGTTTTGGGTCTATTGAACAGTGTGCAAGTCCATGCTTTCATTTTCAAAAGTGAAAACTTCTCCTTCTAGTTACTTGACCCAGGCTAAGGGTATATACAATTTTTCTATTTATATGCTCTGGCTGCCAATGGGTGTACTGTTTGACAAGCAAATAAGAATATAAGGTCATGGGGTGCCTGGGTGGCTCAGTTGGTTGGGCATCTGACTTCAGCTCAGGTCATGATCTCATGGTTCGTGGGTTTGAGCCCCGCATTGGGCTCTGTGCTGACAGCTCAGAGTCTGGAGCCTGCTTCAGATTTTGTGTCTCCCTCTCTCTCTGACCCTCCCCAGCTCAGTCTCTGTTTCTCTCTCAAAATAAAATAAAGCCATAAAACAAAAAAGAATATAAGGCCACTTGCTTCATGCAGAAAATTGTGCTTTCAGTTGTAACCACCCCTGGAAAGGGCCAGGAAGCTCTTGACTTCTTCCATCTTTAACGATTTTTATTTTATAATGTTTTAAAATTTATTTATTTTTGTGAAATAGAGAAAGACAGCGAGAGCAGGGAAGGGGCAGACAGAGAAGGAGACAGAGGATCCAAAGCGGGCGCTATGCTGACAGCCCGATATGGGGCTCAAACTCATGAACCATGAGATCATGACCTGAGCTGAAGCTGGACCCTTAACTGACTGAGCCACCCAGGGGCCCCAAGGATTTTATTTTTTAAACTAAAAAAAATTTAAGGTTTATTTTTGAGAGACAGAGCATGAGCAGGGAAGGGGCAGAGAGAGAGAGGGAGACACAGAATCTGAAGCCGGCTTCAGGCTCTGAGCTGTCAGCATAGAGCCCAATGTGGGTCTTGAACCCACAAACCGTGAGATCATGACCTGAGCTGAAGTCAGACGCTCAACTGACTGAGCCACCCAGGGGCCACAGGGCTTTATTTTTAAATAATCTCTACACCCAATGTGGGGGCTCGAACATACAACTCCGAGATCAAGAGTCTCATGCTCTACCAACTTAGCCAACCAGGCTCTCTGGAGCTTCTTGCCTTTCTAGATTCAACCCAATGCTGTGGTTGATCCACTTCCAAGCACTGCTCCCATCCCTGAGAGGCAGGTCAGGAGAACCCTGCTCCCGTCCTGTTATTCACCATGCTCCGGAAGCTTCTCTGCCTCAGGGTAGACGATCTGTGCCTGTGTGTGCGGAGTTTCTGAGACGCTGTTCTGTCCCAATCCATCCTTCCTGGGTGTGACAGGACTGTGTGGGTGGTCCGAGGTCCCAGCCTGTTCTTATCTTTCTCTTAGTCCCACAGGGAGATTGGGGGTGTCATCAAACCTTCGCTCATCCACCAGAGAGCTTGACCTGTTTTCTCTTGTTCCTGCTGCTACAGCCTTGTTCTATGGCTTGGAAGGGCTCCCTTTGTTAGTGAAGTAGGAATCTCTTGGCAAGAAGGATGATCGCTGCTTGGGATTTGCATGCTGGCTCTAGAGGTTCTTGCCTCATCTCTGCATTGGCTCTGATCCCAGGCTATGCCGCACTGGACTCTGCGCTCTGCCCCGAATTTCCGTTTGAGTTGGAGGTGGTCCCAGCAAACCCTCTTCTCCACCAACCCCACTTTTCATCTGACATTTCCTGTTCTCCGAGGGGGGAATTAAACCTGCCCCCCAAGACCAGAAACCAGATGGCTGTGAACTGGCTGTGTGGCCACCACCCTGTCACTAAAGTCACAAGGCTGGGTTCCCAGTGTCATCCTGCTTGATTACCTGCTTCTTTTCTCGCTCTGTTTTCACTCTTTTTAATGTCGGCTTCTGCCATGGGGAAGACACCAAATGCCCCAAACAGGTAATCCCTTTGGTCATGGGTCTGAGGTCTGACTAGCCTATTTTTAAGTTTATTTATTTATTTTGAGAGAGAAAGAGAGCACAAGTGGGGGAGAAACAGAGAGAGAGGGAGAAAGAGTCTCAAGCAGGCTCTGAGCTGTCAGCACAGAGCCTGACTCGGGGCTCAAACTCAGGAGCCACGAGATCATAATCTGAGCTGAGGTCAGATGCCCAACTGATTGAGCCACCCAGGCACCCCGGAAAGTAAATTTGAAACAATATGCTGTTAAAACATAGAATTGCATTAAAAAAAACCCCACAAACACTGCTTTGGTGCCATGGTGTTCTGGGGAGTTCTGGGTGTGGCATTTACTCAGATGCGATGTCACGGTCTCTGCCCCAGCATCAGGTGCACCACAGTGGGCGACTCAACACTGAGGTTTCAGTCTTCTTTCATTGTTAATCCATCTCTGTATTTTTAAAAAAAATTTTTATGTCTTTATTTTATTTTGAGAGAGAAGCAGAGAGCAAATGGGAAGGGCAGAGAGAGAGAGGGAAACACAGATTCTGAAGCAGCTCCAGGCTCTGAACTATCAGCACAGAGCCTAATTCGGGGCTCGAACCCATGGACTGTGAGATCATGACCTGAATTGAAGTCAAATGCTTACCCGACTGAGTCACCCAGGCGCCCCGATCCGTATTTCTTTCTAAGGAATATCAGGAAATTTCCTTGGGCAAGTTGTCCCCTTAATCAGTTAATGTCACCCTGGGGGAGGGTGGATAAGAATAAACGGACGCACACTTTGTTAAATTCTTTTAAATGTGCTTCACAGAGAATGTTATTTATATGCTCAGTTGTGTCTGACTTGGAGGACGGCTTTGAATTTTTGAAGAGTAGAAGCTCAAGAAAGAGTGAGCCAAAAGCCATTTGGGGTTAAAAAAGTAAGAGGTAAATGTGAATTCCTGAGCCCGTGTTGTCAGCAGTGTGATGGCAGAATGGAGCAGGGCTACTGCGGTGGCTGGACCCCTCTGTGGTTGTGAGATGGCCTTGGCAGCAAGCACCAGGGGACTCTGAAGAGTAATGGTCATGACTTATGAGTTCTGGAAGTCCCTCGGCCCACGTGGGGTCACAAAGGGAGGTCACACAAGGAAAGAGGGCAGGCTGACGGTTCTGCTTTTTTGGGGGCCAAAGATGGGGTCCTAGGATATTGTAGGCTCATTCTTTGTCAGGGAATTTAAAACAGAAGAGATTTGGGGGTGCCTGCGTGGCTTAGTTGGTTAAGTGTCCAACTTCGGCTCATGTCATGATCTCACAGTTTGTGGGTTCAAGCTGACAGTGCAGAGCCTGCTTGGAATTCTCTCTCTCTCTCACTCTACCCCTCCCCACCCCTCTCTCTCTCAAAATAAATAAGTAAAACTTAAAAAAATGAAAAAAAAAAACCCCAAAACCAAAGGAAAACCCAGTGGTCAGGGCTCACACCACACAGCAGCGTATGAAAACTTTGGTCTGGTCTGTGTTATTCCAACACCCCTAAGTGGACTTGGTAAAGACCAATGCATGTGCACACACACATGCACACACACGCTAAATACCCCATAACCTTAGGAGTGTGTTCAGAGATAAACATCTCCCTTATATACAGATTCACTCGTTGCAGTGAATTCTCTGTCCAAAACCAGCCAGCCACAAGATTTCTTTCCGCTGCCCTTCTCCTGTGCTTCTCATTTTTGCCACCCTTTCGTCCTTTACCCTTGCATTTGAGAAGGGATGGGGACAAGTAGAGGGCAGATACTTGGGTTAGTGGCTGTAGGACGGGTGCTTCGAACTACGGTGGGAGACTCCGTGTTTCCTCAAGGTCTAGACAGCCAGGCAGGGCGTAGAGTTATGATTTATCCTTGCGCACATGAGGGATGCACGCACCTCGCAGGTTTCCATCCTTTAAGGCCAACGTCCGTTGTTTTCCTTAGTGTGGAGATGTGTCAGCTGTTCCAGCAGCCTTGGGAACCCCAGGAAGCCAACGTGACTCTGCAGAAGGTGACGATGCTGGTTCTGCGCCTGTCCATCATCCTTGCAGGTGGGCTGCTCTTGGCCCCAGGCCGACTCTCCGGGTTTGGGGGTCCGCAAGATGAAAGGGTTACCCCTGAGTGTTTCTCCCCGCCACCCATGTCTCCAACGTTCTCACCCATTGTGACTTTTCTCCAGTCAAGGACGGTGGCCCCCTCTGCCACCTCCCCCTCCCAGCTGGGCTTTTGATCTGTGTCTTTGCCCACAGAACGTGCGTCCTTATCTCCTTGACTTAAACTCCAGTTGAACTAGGGGCGCCTGGGTGGTTCAGTCAGTTAAGTGTCTGACTCTGGCTCAGTTCAGGATCTCACAGTTGGTGGGTTCAAGCCCCACATTGGGCTCTGTGCTGACAGCTCTGGGCCTGGAGCCTGCTTCAGATTCTGTGTCTCCCTCTCTCTCTCTGCCCCTCCCCTGCTCACACTCTACAAAACAACAACAACAACAACAACAACAACAACAACAACAACAAAATCAAACTCCAGCTGATCTCTGTAGCCCGGAGCCAGAAGCATGGCCTCCCTCTCTGCCGGCATGCCGAGCAGACCTTGGTCAAATGCAGCGTCGGTGTCCTCATTTTTACGCCTCCCTCCACTAGAGTCGGTGTTCCTTGAAGGCAGCACCATCCTTGGTGCCCATCCAGGGCCTGGCACGGAAGCTGCATTGCGCCCATGGGTGCAGACTGCCCTTTGCCGTCCCTGAATTCTCGGGATGCCCTGTAGCTGCGCCCCCCCCCCCCCCACGCTAGTGCCCTAGGAGCCTCCTTTCCTGCAGCCATGAGTTCCGTCCGTCCCTGGGACCCAGGCCTGGTGCCCTTTCAGTTCCGCCCCCGCAATACTCAGCACAGCGTCTACAGTCTCGTGCAACTAAATGTTTTACCTTGCAAACGAATTCACTTGTCTCCTAAGATTCCCTACTGCGTGAAATCCCCGTGCTGCCGCTGCGGAAGTTAGGCGCTGGGTTCTCAGACCTTGCGCGTGCGCAGTCCCTGAGCAGTGTGTCCCCGCCACTCCCGCGCCCCTGGGCTGGATCAGTAATTTCTCATGCGCACGCGCGTCTCCTTGGTCTCCGGATCAGAGTCCGGGACCAGAGGGCCTGGCCCCGCCGTCCACAGCGTGGCCTCCCCGGTGAGGCGGCAGCTGGTAGCCATCCCACGACGTCACGCCGGGCTAGGTGTCGCTGTCCCCGAGAACAACACAGACCCAGCTCTAGGCGGAGTGGGGCCCAAGGCGCGGGCAGGCACTTCGGATCCAACAGGCCGAGTCCGAGTCGGCTTAGCAGGTGCCAGAGGAGTCTTCCAGAGTGTGGGAAGCAGGCTCCATTACAAGCTTACTTAGAAGGAGTACATAAAGCAGGGCGGGGACACGGGGCGACCCCCTGGGCCTTGCGGGCTGTGGGTGCTGGCTCCCGCTAGGCTGCCCCATACAGGGCAAGGGGAGGACGAAAAACTGTGATTTGGGGACCAATGCAAACATCGTTTAGGCTAAGAAACAGGGAAAAGGAATGTATGTGTGTGTTGGGGAGGAGGGAGAGGTAGGGAGACATCTCGTGAGGTAGATGTAAATGAAACCCCAGGTGTTATGTACTTTTATTCTTTAGAATTAAAAAAATGTTTTATTTGTTTTTGAGAGAGAGAAAGAGACAGAGTGTGAGCAGGGGAGGGGCAGAGAGAGAGAGGGAGGCACAGAATCTGAAGCAGGCTCTGGGCTTTGAGCTATCAGCATCGAGCCTGACGAGGGGCTGGAACTCATGAACTGTGAGATCATGACCTGAGCTGATGTTGGACACTTAACCAACTGAGCCACCAGGCGCCCCAAGACTGTGTATATTCTATGTGGTCTGCATTGTATATGCATTTTATCCTTGAATGATGGAGGGTTTGGGACACTTATTCCTTGTGTTGTCAAAAATCCACATATAACTATTGATTTTCCCCAAAACATAACTACTAATAGCCCACTGTTGACCAAAATCCTTATGGATAACATAAACGGTCAATTAACATGTGTTTTGTATATTCTGTGTATATACATTGTATTCTTTTTACAGTTTATTTATTTAAGTAATCACTATGTCCAGCGTGGGGCATGGACTCACCACTCTGAGAGCAAGAGTCCCAGGACCTGGAGTCCCACAATCTACTGACTGAGCCAGCCAGGCACCCCCTCATGTGTTGTATTCTTACAGTGAAGTAAGCTAGAGAGAAGAGATTGTTATTAAGAAAATGCTAAGGAAGAGAAAATACATTTGCAGTGCCGTCCCATAAAAAATCCACATGTAAGTGAATATGGTTCAAACCCACGTTGGACGCTTAACCAACTGAGCCACCCAGGCGCCCCTCATTTGGACAATTTAAGAAATGTTGGATGAACTTGTAATCAATTTGAGTCTTTCAGAAACGACTCGGTGTGTGAGAGCAGCTGGCCGGGGAGAGGACCGTTCGCTAATGATGTGTCTGTGTGTTTCCTCTGGCAGAAAACCCGTCCCTGACGAGGGACATCATGTGTGCGGCTCTGAGCTGCCCGCGAGGCGGGGCGTGGCGTCTCATTTCACCTGCTCTGCAGGGGGCTGCCTTGCTGCACGACCACTACCAGGTTGGTCCTCTGCCGTGTGCCCGTGGATTTCACGTTCTTCCCGACTGGCCGCACCAGGTTGAGTCGGTCGCTCCCCTCCTCCGCCCTCCCCTCGGCTTCTGTCGGGGCTGTGCTGGGGCTGTGCTGGGGCGAGCAGCGTGCCCGCGTGAGGGTGGGCTGTTCCAGTCCCTGGAAGTCCGCACCCTGGTTCTTAAACACTGACTCCTTAATAAGCAAATTCTGTGAACATGTGTTCGGGCAAGTTATGTGAGAAACAAAGGTTCATCAGTTCCTAATTATTTTAGTGTGTTGTGTAGTCCTTCCTCCTGGAGACTGCTCACGTGGGCTGTCTGGTGGACGTGTCCCTCCGCAGCGGGCTGCTGTCCCCTTTTCCCAATCCTTTTTAATTTTGTTTAATTTTATTTTTACTTTTGAGAGGGGGAGGGAGGAGCAGAGAGAAAGAGGGAGATATAGAATCCGAAGCAGGCTCCAGGCTTTGAGCTGCCAGCACAGAGCCCGATGTGGGGCTGGAACTCATGAACCTTGTGATCATGACCTGAGCCGAGGTCGGACATTCAACTCAGTCACCCAGGCACCTTCCCTCTTCTGTGTTCAGGGACGTCGTGCTGGTGGCTTGAGCTAGGCCATGGTGACACCTGCATACCATGGAAATTGGCAGATTCTACAAATAAGATCTTTTTTTTTCCTGGAGAGCCAGTTATTAAACATTTATGAGCCTGTCGTGGGCTTATACCCACGGAGAACACTGAGGAGTACCAGCAGCTGACAGGTGCATGGAGACCGGCCTCGCAGCTTCCTTCATTAATTTGGTCACGAGCCCAGGTGGCAGCCCTGAGGGGCCTTGATCTGGAGCTGGTCCCTTGGTGGTGACTTTTGCCTGGCGCTGGCAGCCTCACCCTGGGAGCTAAAGGCACAGGGCCCGCAGGCAGCCCTGACCTAACGTATGTGCAGAGGAAGCTGGATCACCATTTGGAGTAGAGTGTTGTGTGTAGAGGCTGGAGGAAGTCAGGCTGAGCCCACCCTTGGTGAGGGCACGGAAGGCCTCCCTCCTGAACACGGCGAGGGGCAAGGGCCGGAGGCCCCGCATCCGGAACCGTTGGTGCTTCCGCGGAGATGACACGTTGGCGGCCCTGTTGGTTTATTTAGACCCTCCAGATCTGATTTCTGGCTCATGCAGATCTTTGTCCCACGTGAAATGTGGATCCACAAAAAACTAAACCCCGACAGCCTGTTTTTGAGTGCCGAGTGAAGTTTGCAATCCTAAAACAAGGCAAGAAGCCCCAGCTTTCAAAGCTGCCGCCAGGACGGGTTTTCTAACTCCGATTACTGCGATTGTCCACCGTTCGGGCTGGAAACAACGAGGTCCATTTTGAGAGAAAGCAGACGTTCCTGTCTTGGATGACAAAAATAGAAGCTTGCTCTTTCCAGGATGGCAGGGTCGCAAGGACAGATCAAGGTTTTCAAGAGCCCGAGGCTTTTAGAAGCAGAGATGCTCTCCAGCTGAGGGGTGTGAAGTGCCCTGTGCCTGGCGGAGGCCAGCGCAGGGCACGGTGCTATTTTTAGCATCCTGACATCTGACTGAGCCTTCTAACACAGAGTCGCCTTGGGGCAAGGGGACGTGAAAGCCCTGGCCCAGTCGATGAGGCCAGTGTTGGGGGTGTGGCCCCTCGACCTCTTTCCCTCATGACACTCAAGGGTCGAAAACAGCAGTCAGGGTTTCAGAAGTTACGTTGAACCATGACAGCAAGTGAGTCCTAGTGTGGAACATGTGGCTGGGATCTAGCTTGGACTGGGAGCCTCCTCCCCTCTCCCCAGATCTCACCCTTGCGACCCACCTGTGGTCAGCATCTGCAGAGCAGACAGAGCTCGCCTCCCTCACCAGCTCCTACAGGATCACAGAGCTCTCCAGCCAGAGGCTGACTCATATGCTTGGTTACCTTAGCCTGTCCCCAAGCACAGCCTTGTGAACGTCAGCCTCAGCCTTTGAACCCAACACTTCCTGCACGGAACACCGGGTGTCTGTGATGAGGGAAGCCAGAACTTTCCTTCCAGTGTCCTTGCTGCTGGGAAGAGGCGTGCACTTTCCTTTCTCTGCAACCCCCTATGAATCAAAATTATTGCGTTGTTAAATCTGAGAATAAAATCCAGGGCAGGGATATTATGAATGTGAAGCTGGTTAACGCTGGTAAGAAGATGCTGAGATAGCGAAGGACTCCTGGAGACAGGGTCTCGACCGGGGGGTTCCACTGAGACCCTGGGAGTCCTAGGAGCACCCCTCCCTTGCCGAGGAGAAGACTGGGAGCCTCGGGGCTGCACTGGGGACCTCAGGATGGGGAAGACCCAGCTTTTACCCATTTGATGGGTGGATGACCACATACGGTTTCTTCTCAGTGGTCGGATTTGTGCTGGGAATTGTTTTCAATTCCCAGTTTCCCAAACTCCTCAGTTTTCAAACCAAGAGTGGACTCCAGGAGGCCAAGCGCCAGGGCATCGAACAGGCAGTCCTTGGAGTGGAGAACATACCCCCTTGCCCGGAGGGTCGGTGGCGGAGCAGGGGACAGAGGCGGTTCCCCCGTGGGAACCTGGGAGAGAGCCAGCAGACCTGCTTGCACATGCCCCATCTTCAGTGCTGCGTCTCCCGTGGCCCAGGAAATAATTGTACACCTTACCCGGGGTGGGTTGGGGGGTTGGGGGCCACACGCTTATCCAGAACAGGAACAGAGTGCTTACCAACAAGTGTGTGTGTTTCTAACTGAATCCGTGCTGTTTTCTAGGAAATAGAGGAGACGTGGTCCTCACCCCTCCAGCAAGATTGTGAAAGTCTTAGCAGGAATCTTTCCAGCACCTTGAGGAGCTTCAGGAGCAGCCTGGAACACACCAGCGCCCGGGACTGTGAATGCCGGCCAGTGCTGGGCGTGGCTCGGGAGCGCGTGCACACGTACGTGCGAGCCTGGGCCGGGCCTTCCCCGCCTTCCCCGTGGATTCCTTCATAAAGGCATCTCAAGGCCTCAGGGGCACCTGGGCAGCTTGATCGGTTGAGTGCCCACCTCTTGACTCCGGCTCACGTCTGACCCCAGAGTCATGGGATTGAGCCCTGAGACAGGCTCTGTGCTGAACGTGGAGGCTGTTTAAGATTCTCTCTCTCTCTCTCTCTCTCTGTGCCCCACCTCTGCACTCTCTCTCTTCACCCCTCTCCCAAAACAATGTCTTAAATTTCTAAGTTATGAATCTCAGACAATAATGTGTACCACATACTATGAATATGCATATTAACACATGTATTTTCTTAACATCAAAGTTTCCCATGTCTTCACGTTAAAAAAAATTATTTTTATTGTTTATTTGTGAGAGAGAGAGAAAGAGAGAGAGGGAGACACAGAATCCGAAGCAGGCTCCAGGCTCTGAGCTGTCAGCACAGAGCCCCACTCGAAGCTCAAACTGTGAGATCATGACCTGAGCTGAAGTTGGATGCTTAACTGACTGAGCCACCCAGGAGTCCCCTTAAGCTTTTAATTATTATTATTATTATTATGAGGGGGGTGAGGGGCATAGGGGAAAGAGAGAGAGAATCTCAAGCAGGCTCTGTGCTGAATAGAACCTGACATGGGGCTCAATCCCATGACCCTGGGATCATGACCTGAGCCAAAATCAAGAGTTGGATACTGAACTGACTGAGCCACTCAGGCGTCCCTATTATTGTTTTTTTATTAAGTCATATCTACACGTGGGGCTTCAACTCCTGACCCCAAGATCAAGAGTCATACGTTCCACTGACCGAGCCCACTGGGTGTTCCCATGACTTTATGTGATACGTGATGAAATACAAGAGCAGCATTAGCTCAAAGGTCAGCTTTACTGGTGATCAAGATACTCGATGAAACATTAGAGATTACAGGGTGGTATGAAACAGTTTATAAGGGGCAGCTGAGTGGCTCTATGGTTGATTCTTTTTTTTTTTTTTTTAATATTTTTAAATGTTTATTTTGAAGGGAGACAGAGCACAAGCAGGGGAGGGGCAGAGAGAGAGGGAGACACAGAATCCGAAGCAGGCTCCAGGCTCTGAGCTGACGACTCAGAGCTTGAACTCACAAGCTGTGAGATCATGACCTGAGCTGATGCTGGATGTTTAACCAACTGAGCCACCCAGGTGGCCAATGTGTCCGATTCTTGATTTCAGCCCAGGTTATGGTCTCACGGTTTGGGAGTTCGAGCTCTGCATTGGGCTCTGCACTGTCAGATTCTCTGTCTCCCTCTTTCTCTGCTCCTCTCCCCCACTCGTGCTCTCTCTCAAAAAAAAAAAAAATAAATGAATCCATTTCCTAAGGGCGGTCAACCATTCCTCAAACTGCCTTCCTGTTGGAGTAACCTTGTCCCCTGTCCTCCATGTCTGTCCCCAGGCAGAGGAGCTTCGACATCAAAGCTAATGACTCATTCACAGCGCCAGTGATGTTTACCTGACTTCTTGGTGTCCCAGCTTCTCACACATTCTGTGATCTGGTCTGTCCGTTGTTTCCATTTTCGAGGAGTCATTCGTGAAGCACCCTCACTCCCCCGACTCCTCTTGCCTGGCATGGGCCCCGAGGAACCGCTCACAGAGCCCTGATAGTGTTGGGATTCACACTCGGAGAGCGTCAGGGGATGCGCTGTGCCTGATTCTCTAGGAACCTTGTGGAAACTCGATGCTCCTCTCCTGGGAACGGGGGAATTGTTATTCACTCCACCGTTGTTTCTGGGGCTTTATCTCACCTAAATCTGCTTTAATTGTGCCATTGTAGGCTGGCCCAAAGCCTTGAGAAGACTTGGTTGTCGGGGAATCCCGTGATGACCTTCCTTAGGAATTTCACAGTGACTGAGGGTAAGATGGGGTGCCCCCAAGTTCTTGTCCTTGAAAACTGTGTTTCCTCACACAAATATGTTCTTAAGATAAAACCTACAAAGGGAAACTTATGCAGCGTGCAGGAAATAATTCAGAGGTTGGCTGCTCGGATGTATTTGGGGTCAAGGAGGAGAGTCCTAAAATCCTGGGGGCCAAGGCCAGGAGAGAAACTTCCGTGATCTGGGTTTTGCCCTGGCCCTGCCTCCTGGACAAGGCATTCCGTGTCTGTGTGTTTTCTGTCTGTTCAGTCTGTGTAATTCGTAACCCCCGAGTAGTACCTGGGTGCCCCTGGTGGTGAGTTCTGGAAAAATCCTCACGTGATCCTCCTCTTGTTAAAAAAGTGGGATAAGTAAATACATGGAGGGAATGAGTTTCCTGCATGAGCTGTCACTGTCCCCTAAGAAAAACATCTTTCTGGAGTCGACCCTAAAATAGACAAGTCTCAGGCAGGGAGAGTAGTCACGGGTGCAGGGAAAGACCACCTCCCTGGGTTGCCTTACCTCCGGGGTGAGCGATCAGGCTTCCTCCGGCGGGGAGGCTGTGACTTTGTTTATCGTGAGCCGGACCGCAACTGCGGGGGTCTAGTGACTGATTCTTGTTTTCCCAGTTAGCAGTAGCCCAAGCATTGATTGTTACAAAATGCCCTTCCCTTTGATCATTTTTCAGATGTGAAAGTCAAAGACTTGATGCGGAACGTCTCCCGGCTCACCAGCGAGCTTCGCTCTTCCATCCACATCTCAAACGAAACCATCCATAGCATTCTAGAAGCCAGCATTTCCCATTCCCAGGTGCGGTTCCCCTTCGCCTCTGCCCACCAAGCCGGCCGGGGCCAGCCTGGAGCTGTTGGCCTGGGTCCCCGTGACCCCCACCTTCCTGTCCCGTGGGAGTGGGCGGGCGCCGTGCCAACGGGCTGGCTGGAGGCAGGAAGGAGTAAGAGGCAAGCTAAGAGCCGAAGGGCATCGCTGTCCATGTCAAAGCCTCGGGGGCTTTAATTTTACAATGCTGCCTTTTTGGGGTTAGAAAGGCTAAAATTGGCGATGGTATTCATGGTACTCAATCCAGTTATTCCCAACCTTAATGCATGACTCCCCAGGGCAGCCCGGCTTGGTTAAGCAGGGGTTGCACATTCTAAAAAAATGTACAAAAACACATAGAAAATTCTACACATCAACTGTGCTTGCCTCTGAGTTGACAGTAACTTTCTGTGCTATCTGACCGCGTGGGGAGGGCATGGCTTACGGTGCAAGCAGTCGGGTAATGAGCAGTGTCCCATCCACAGTGGCTGGGACACAGGGTCGGCACACACAGGGGGTCCGGGAAGGACCCCGCCTTGGTTGGTGCTGGCTGCCGTTTGTGCACAGAGGTGGGAAGAGTGAGTCCACGTCGCCACGGCCGGTGGCGTGGGACCCTTTGCTGGTAGCTTTCTGAGACCCCCTTACAGGTGCTTCCAGTTGGAGTTTTACTTCCTGTATTAAGAATCTTCTAGAAGCAGTAACCGTGGAGATTGCTCTCCAGGGAATGTGTCTGTTGGTCCTCAGCTGGGCCCCGATCAACGTTCACTTTCATGTTCATTCTATAACCGGGAGCCAAATGCAAGCCTGGCCAGGTGTCTCCATCACAGGCACGCCTCATCTTCCCGCGCCTCCCAGAATTGCCAGTGTTCCCTGCTCTGGGTTTGTGGCACCGACGTGTCCCAGGAGTCCATCGGTGCTGGTTTTCCAGCAGTGTTTGCTCACCCACTTCACGTCTCTGTTGTAGTTTGGTAAATCTCGTTCTGTTTCAAATGCGTTCATTACTACTGCATTAGTTATGATGACCTGGGATCCGTGGTTACAGCTCGCCAAAGGCGGATTGGCTGGTTGGTGGTTTAAAAAAATTTCTTGTTAATGTTTATTTCTTTTTGAGAGCGAGCGAGAGAGAGAGGGAGCGAGAGAGAGCGAGCAAACAGAGGAGGGGCAGAGAGAGAGGGAGACACAGAATCCGAAGCAGGCTCCAGGCTCTGAACTGTCAGCACAGAGCTGGACGCGGAGCTTGAACCCACGAATCGCGAGATCATGACCTGAGCCCAAGTTGGATGCTTAACTGACTGAGCCACCCAGGTGCCCTGGTGGTTAATGTTTTTAAGCAATAAAGTATTTTTTTTCACCAAGAAATGTACTTTTTAAAGACATAATGCTGTTGCATAGTTACTAGGGTACAGTGCAGAACAAACGGAACTTTCATGTGCCCTGGGAAGCCAGAAAATGTCCATTGACTCCCATTACGACAATATTCGCTTTATTGCAGTGGTCTGGGACCGAACCCGCGGTATTTCCAAAGTGTGCCTGTTCAGAATTAGTCTGCAGTAAGAAAGACCTAGATTAGAAGCTAGGAACCCACAATTCAAATTGTAGTATCACCTAGTTACTTCGGGTGAGTCACACAGTATCTGTCTTCAGTCCCAAAGGCGGTCACAGAGCACTGCAGACGCACAGGGGTGTCCGGGATCAAGGTGGGGTGCAGAAAGCCTCCAATGTGTAAGCAGTGATTAGATTCAGTTTGGAAGATTCCGTTGCTGGGGCCGGTAACGAGGGGTATGGAACAGGGCTGCATTAATTCTGGTAGGTGACTGACCAGTGCTTGAAGGGAAGGGTCCGCTTAGCTAGCTTCTGGGGTCCCTTTCGAGCTCTTACAATACTTGGGCTCAGGCTCAACTGTTTAAACACATTTTTTTCCGTTGACATGTAGTTGACATTTGATATTCAGTTAGTTTCAGGCATACAAGGCAGTGATTCGACAACGGTATGTGTTAGGGGACGCTCACGGCAGTGAGTCTATCGCACTAGTATTAACCGTGTTCTCTGCGTTGTGCTTTCCCATGAGGTATTTTCCTTGTCACTGGAAGTTTGTACCTCTTAATCCCCTTCACCCACATCGCCCATTGCCCCACCCACCTCCCCTTTGGCAAACAGACAGCAAAACAGAGAGACACAGACTGCTACGTCCAGAGAACAAAGGGCGGGCCCAGCACGGCCTGAGGAAGCCAGCAGCCAGCAGGTGTCACTGGCGCTCTATCACGGGAGCGCCGTGCCTGCCCTGTAAGGCCTTCCTGCCCTGGACCCGGCTGTGGGTTGTGCGGGGGTTTACGTTCACGTGTCTTCCTCCGCCTCGCTGACGATGGCAGTCACTGTCGTCGCCTGAGTAGCCGGACAGGTAGGTGCCTGGGGGGTGCGCTGAGGCTCGTGCAGGGCAGAGGGTGACCCGGGGAGCGCCGGTTCAGGGCCCAGCGCGTGGGCAGGTCTGAGCGTGGAGCACGGAGCTCCCGGCCTCGGTGCTCATCTCCCCGGTGGCTCCGCTCGCACAGCTTTGACGCCGCGGACTCGCTTTCCCTGTTTCTGGGCCTTCTGCGTCACGGACAGTATTTCCTTTCTGAGAGTGGTCGTCCCCGTAGATGCTTCCGGGCACGTCTGAGTCCAGCACGGTCAGCTGGCCAGAGTCCTGGCCGTCCCCCGGGCACGCCCGGCTCTCGGTGCGGGGCCCTTCCCGCCCTGGACACCCCCACACCGATGTGGAGCGAGAGCAACTACCGGTGTCCCAGGGCTGGACACTTGGCCGGGTGGCCTGAGCCACGTGCAGGTGACAGATGCCGAGGGCTCGGGGTTGGCATTTCCAGCCCAACAAAATGGAGTGTTATTTTTGTTTAATTCCGCACCTGCTTCAGGGGCCTTCCAAGCAGGGAACGTGGACTTGGTGAGATTTAGGAAAGATAAGGAGTGCGGTCTGGGAAAGCAGAGAGGTGGGCACAGAATGCTACAGGGCAGAACTCGCGCGTGCAGTGTGACTGGCAAAGGCATACACAAGTTTCTTAATGTCTATTTTTGAGATAGAGACAATGGCGAAGGGGCAGAGAGACAGGGAGAGAGAGAGTCCCAAGCAGGCTCCCCACTGTCAGTGCAGAGTCTGATGTGGGGCCCAGACCCACGAACAGTGAGAGTGTGACCTGAGCGGAAAGCAAGAGTCAGACGCTCAGCTGACTGAGCCTCCCAGGTGCCCCGAGCGTGCACAGTTTTTAAGATGTATTTTTGCTCTAGGATGAGTTCTATGGGAGGCAAATGGTGGGTGTCCATACTCCATCCATCACCTCCTCTAGGAATCTAACCCCCTCCCTCCCCCAAGGCAGCCACCCTCCACTGCCAAGAGAGCACATCTGAAAACAGTGATTTTAAGGAAATCTTTCTCAAGTTATGTCTGCGCCCTACACATCCCATATGAAAAAGAGCGCCTTGTTTACGTAGGTGTGAAAGCACTTAATGTATCTCAAAGAGTCAAAATGTACGTCAGTGTTAAATGGGGGCATCTTAGCCATTTGTGATGGTTACCGTTATAGGTCAACGTGGCTAGGCCAGAGCACCCAGGTGTTTGGTCAAACGCCAGCCCCACGGTTGCCGAAAAGGTATGTTTAGTGAGATTTACCTTTACACCAGTAGATGTTGAGGAAAGATCACCCTCCACAGTATGGGTGGGCCTTGTCTAATCAGTTGAAGGCTGCAAGAGAAAAGATTTTAGGTCCCCAGAGGAGGAGGGAACTCTACACTCGAGGGGCAACTCTTTCCTGGGCCCTCAGCTTCCTGGCCTACTCTTTCAATTTTGGACACGCACCTCCGCAGTAACGTGAGCCAATTCCTTAAGATACCCATAAACACATACATGCAAACACACATTCTGCATGTTCTCACTGCAGATGGATGCAATCTTCTATTTCCTTCTTTTAAAGTTTATTTATTTATTTTGAGAAAGCAAGAGAGAGCACACGCGGGTAAGGGGCAGAGATAGGGAGAGACAGAATCCTAAGTAGGCTCCATGCTATCAGCCCCAGAGCCCAAGATGGGTTTCGAACTCATGAGCTGTGAGATCATGAGCTGAGCTGAGACCAAGCCTTAGATGCTAACCAACTGGGCCACCCAGGCGCCCCAAGAGTCTTCTATTTCTTGTTTTTTTGGGCTCTTTGTGGCACTGTAAGAAGGTGTATGATGAGGTCTGCCTGCTCAACGTCTCCTAGTAAGTGAGTAATGGCTTCCGTTTGCAGAGGGTCTTGCTTGGCCTGAAATGTTTCGTAGTAATCGGAGGTGTTGCGGTATAAACACATGGGGAGTCCGGGTTGGAACTGGGCTTTACACCTTGCCCTGTGGTGAAGGTCATGAGTTGAAAGCCATTTACAAACAGGACCGCGCCTGGGAGGCCCTCGCTGAGGCGTGCGGGGCTCCTAGGTCAGATGATAATGCGAGGGTCCCTCAGTCTCTCCTCTGAATGCAGAAGCTTTTTCTTTTCAAAAGATTACAGCCAGCTTGGATGTCTGGGTTTTGTTCTGGAAAGGGAGGCGGAAGAGAATAATTTTGCACCGACAGCTGAAGGGTGAAGGGTGATTAACCAAAGTGCGGGTTAAGACTTGGTGTCAGCGGAGGGGTTGAGGGCCCCGTGGGGTGCAGGGTGTCAGGTCCTGTGGCGCGGCCCCCGCGTCATCAGAAAGGGCAAATTGCTTCAACGGTTGGAGAATTACGTGCACATTTTAGAAGCATGTCCGTTCGAAATGTTTGAAACTGCACAGAGGTTCGCATTGTAGGTAAATCCTCAGCCCTTTGGGGGGTGGGCTTTTGGGGGCTCCTCGCTGAGGAAGCTCCATGCCTGGGGGCTGCATGTCCCGTATGCCCCCTTCTGACCCTCCTGCTTTCAAACAGGTTCTCTGGAGCGTCCTCGCCGTGGCTTTGTCCGGAAGGTGTGACGTGGAAGCCCTGCGCCTGCTGCTGGTGCTTCCTGAGGACGGGAGGTCGGGGTCTGCGGTGCAGGAAGTGTGTGCCCTGCCCGGGCCCGAAGTGTATTCCCTGATTGTGTCCATGACTCAGAACCTGAATCTGCGGAGTTTCATTTACAAAGTAAGGGGGTGACCGTGGGGCATGGCGTCTGCAGAGGGGGCCTGCCACACGGCCGTGGGGGCCGGCAGGTGCACGCTCCGCAGCCTCTGCCAGCCTCCGCGTCTCCTATGCACTGACTCTGGTGGGGAGAACTCGGGAGACCTCCCAGGGGCCTCTGGAGTCAGGCCCATCGGGCTGTGTGACACCGTGGTGGGGGCGGTCACCATGGTCAGCACAGTGGGACCAACAAGGAAATGCCCTTCCCCATTCGGGGTATCTCGGGGCCATGCCAGTCCCCCCAAGTCAGGAGCTGCTCCCACCCCTCCTTGGCCTTGGCCTTCTCTGCCCCATTGTGTCCTGTGACCGTAGCCTCGGTTTTGTGAGCGCAATGTGCCCACCTCTGCCGGGCCCTGGTCACTTTGGGAAGCAGGGTCATTGTCTGCCCCACGGTGGACGGGTCAGTGTGTGCTGCTGGAGAGAGTTGACAGTAGACAGTGAGCACAGAGTCCTTATCCTGGGGCGCCCCGATTAACCTCCACTGACCCCCCTGCATGGACGGTGAGCACAGCTAACCCTGGGGGCGCCCTGATTGACTTCCATCACTGGTAACGCCCGCTCCTATTTGTCAGGAGCTTTCTAGGCCATGACTATAGGGAAGTGGACTCACGCACCACATTCCCAGAGACGGAACAGCAGCCCCAAACCTGCTTGGTGACTGAGCCCCCCCGGTGCCCCAGGCCACTACTGTTGCTAATATGGAGGGTTAACTTCCCGGCCACATCCTTCTAACTGTGAGACCCCGGGAAACCCTCGAATGTCTGAGCCGCTGTCTCCTTGTCCACAAAATGAGCCAAGCACACCCCAGAGGGATGAGGAAGATGGAAACAGTGGGTGCACGGCATCGCAGTGGATAAAGGGAAATTTGTTTCCCACGTAACAATCGTTTCATCTTGGGGCACTGGGGGGGCTCAGTCTATTAAGCATCCAGGTTCTGCTCAGGTCATTGTCTCACGGTTTGTGAGTTTGAGCCCCGAGTTGGGCTCTGTGCTGACAGCAGCCTGGAGCCTGCTTCGATTCTGTATCTCCCTCTCTCTCTGTCCTCCCCCTGTTCATGCACGTTGCTCTCTCCCTCAAAAATATATAAATAAAAACAAAAAGAAACGAATTGTTTTATTTTCATCCTCTTAAATATCCACTTTAGGCACCTTCAATATAAAGAGAAGTATTTTGACATAGATTTTAATTAAAAAAAATTCATATTTACTTTTGAGAGAGAGAGAGAAAGAGCATGAGGGGAGGGTCAGAGAGACAGGGAGACACAGAATCGGAAGCAGGCTTCAGGCTCTGAGCTGTCAGCACAGAGCCCGACGTGGGGCTCAAACCCACGAAATGCGAGATCACGACCTGAGCCGAAGTTGGATGCTGAACCGACTGAGCTGCTCAGGCGCCCCTCAATTTTAATTTTAACAACAGATTGTATTTATTCCCGACTTACGTTTGAGCAGTGCTGGCGTCATCGAGTGTGTGACAGAAACCTGAACCAGGTGCAGTCAAATAAAGAGGATGTTTGTACGGCCCAGCAAAGCCTTCTCCCTAGTGCAAGAAAGAATAAAATCCAGTAACCAGGCTTTCGCTGCTCGGGCCAGGCTCAAGGGGTTAGAAAGTGCCATGGTGGTTATTGCGTGTTGTGTTTTCTTCCGTTGAGACCCTGATGCCTTTGGAAGCCAGCCGCCTGCTCCGCTCCCTGTTGGACGTGGTCTCCAGGCTCAGCCACGTGCTTGCCGGAGCCGGCCATGTCCTGGAGTATCTTCCTGAATTTCTTCGTGCCAACAAAATCACCACCTTACTAGACATGCCCGACTTTCAACAGGTGTGTGTTTGCTTTTGGTCCCTGGGGAGATATTGACAGATGCTGCTTTGGCCTGTCTTCCTCTCCCAGCATCTCAGGTTTGCATGCAGCACAAAACATAGCAATGGGAGTACTTTCTGTGGTTGTGGAGACGACAGCCTGGCAGGAAGGCCGGGTATCACCCTAAACACCCGAGGTCGGAGACTCTGTTGAGCCACAGCCACCCCCACGGTGGCTGGAATGGTCCCCGTGGAGTCTGTGACGCCCGAAGTCGCTCCATCGAGTATGAGCACACAGGGGAGTTCACAGGCTTGTTTCAGCTCATCCTGAGAGTACATTGCTTTCAAATACCTTCACGTTTATTGACATATAAATAATCGGCTTACAAAGCACAGATTATTTGCTACAAGCACAAACTTGGAGGAAGTTAGCGGCATGATAGGGGCCTTTGCTTGGCTGCTCTCTGCCCGAGATGGGTGCATGGGGAGGGCAGAGGCGTGGGGACGTGCAGAGACAGGTGTGCGGTGCGGGGTGGGTGGGAGCGTCCTTGGTGGCCTCGGGCAGATCAGCGCCGTGCTCCTCAGGTGATGGGCAGTTTGGAAAGCTGTCAAGTGTCTGGGGGACATGGGAGTAGACATACGTGAAGACCATTAATTAGCAGAGTTAGTGATCTTTTGGGGATGGATCATTTATCAATGGACAGACAGGATTTGCTGGTGCGCAAGTGTGCGTGCGTGCGTGTGGCCTCTGTCTCCCGTCACGGGTTAAATTTAGGGCAGAAAAAGCACTGCATGGTTCGCAGGGCGTTTCAAGGGCAGAGAAGTCTGAAGCCGAGATGCGTGCGTGGGCTTGGTGTCTGGTGTGTTCAGCTGGAGAAGAAACTCCCTTTCGGGGGTCGGAGTCCCTGTTGCGTGACTCTTTATTTGCCTCATGTTCTCAGGACACACAGAATGGCCAGGCCAGGAGTTCAGCCTTCGGTTCCTTCCAGTCGGTGATGAAGACACTTTGCAAGGAGCCAGCGTCGTTCTTCAGCAGCTCCAACTCATTCATTAACTTGCCCAGAGTTAACGAGCTCCTAGGAGGGGACAAAGAGCGATTCAACATTCCCGAAGACTCAAGTAAGACGACAGTAATGGGTGTTTGTGTTGTGGCCATGAGCCCCGTGTGGTGCTGAATGCTCGGTGTGAGGCTGGGCGCACGCCAGGAAGGAGTGGTCCCCTCCCCCTTCTCAGCTGTACCTTTCCACTTTCCCGGAGGCCGCCACACGTGGATGTGGCAGGTGGTCTTGGAAGGCCCCGGTGCCCACACGCACAGGCTGATCTTCTCCCTGTGTTGTCAGAGAGAAAGGGAGACACAGAATCCGAAGCAGGCTCCAGGCTCTGAGCTGTCAACACAGAACCAGACACGGGGCTCGAACCCACGAACCGTGAGATCATGACCTGAGCCCAAGTCAGTCACTTAAGCAACTGAGCTCCCCAGGCACCCCCAAAACATAGCCACTTAACATGGGGGCCAGGATGTTGTTTGTCTGTCCACAGTCCTTTGCCACTGAGTCTTGCGGAAGACAGATTTGTACATTTCTCCTGGTTGTATGATCTCATCAGACTGCAGGGACCAGAATGGTGCCCTTGGTCTCTGAGCTCAGACTCCTCAGAGGTCAGCTGGGGCTCCTAAATGGACCACCGTTTCCGGGGGTCTGACTCTGAGGGTTCTGTGTTTCTAAAAGGGTTTACCTGACTGCTCAGTTAGGATCATCTTTTTGATTAACTCCAAGTCAGCTCACTGGGGACCTTATTTACAGCTTTAGAATTCCTTCCCTGCGGCTGTGAAACCTAACCAGGGGCGGCTCCTGTCATTCCCAGCTCTGCCTGTACCTCAGGGCATGAATGCAAGTGCCATGCTGGGGTTCTGCCTACCACCTGTCCCCAGTATATGTACAAAATATACTACATGTTACAAATTATGTCTTATGTATTTATATATGTTATATATCACAAATTTTATATTAAATACTGATGTATATTTCTCTAATATGAAAAATGTAGATCTAAGTTTATGCATACATACTTGTATGTGGGGTGGAGGGAGTCCCAGCGAGGCCAGGGAGGAGGAGGAGAGGGGCCCTTTGTGGAGCTGGAGGTGTAAGGTGTGCAGCCGCCTTGCAGCAACCTCTCAGACAGTGTGTCCGTGTGCTCATCAGCTAATGGATAATTTGGGCAGTTGCCAAATATAACATGATTTGGCAGTGTAAACACACATTAGTGCTGTTAATAGCTGATAATTTTTGTTGTTTGCTTCTCTAATTCAGATTTCTTCTTTTTTTCCTTGTGTGTGGGTTTCCTGAGGAGTTTTTGTTTGCTCATGAAATCTAATCATCCGTCCTTCCATCCATCGATTCACCCATTTATCTATCCATCCATGCATTCACTCATCCATTAACCCATCCATCCTTTCTTCCTTCAATCCATTGATCTTTCCTTCCATCCATCCATTGATCCATCCATCCAACCATCTATCAATCCATCCATCCACCCATCCACCCATCCATTGATCAACCATCCACCCACCCATTGATCCCTCCGTCCTTCCATCCATCCATTGATCCATCCATCCATTCATCCATCCATCCATCCACACACCCACCCAATCATTCACCTGTCTAGTTATTCAGTTACCAATGAGGACCAGTCTTTCTTAGTGCTTTCATACAGTGTATTTCAAATGTTTGTCACGCCCACCATAGACCATATTAGTACCCTCATTTCCAGATTGTATACTGGACGCTCAGAGAAGGGTAAGTGAGTCAGCCAAGTTCACACAGCTCACCAGTGGCAGATGTCAGCATTCCTGGTTTCAAATTTCTTATTTCATACATAAAGATGGTTATATCTTTTCTGAAATGAAAATTGTTACTGTGTAAATCAAGCTGATAATTTGAAATATAACTTTAAAAAATATCAGTAAGAGCAAACTTTATAATTAATAGCTTGAAACTTCATTATGTATGCATGCCCTTAATTTATATCTCAGGGGGTCTTTCTATCAATTTTATTTTATTTGTTGAATAAAAAAACTTATTTTTCTTTTCAAGTGGACAATTTGGTAAGATGAAATTAATAGTGGAAATAATCACAACAGCAGTATTCATACCTTGAGTGTTAGGAACCATGGTATCAAAGCTAAGACAATTCCATTTTAAATTATTTTTTAAAATTATTTTTTAATGTTTATTTTTGAGAGAGAGAGATAGAGAGAGAGAGAGAGAGAGAGAGAGAGAGAAAGACAGAGCATGAGCAGGGGAGGGGCAAAGAGAGAGGGGGATGCATCATCCGAAGCAGGCTCCAGGCTCTCAGCTAGCTGTCAGCACAGAGCCCAACACGGGGCTCAAACCCATGAACCGCTAGATCATGACCTGAGCTGAAGTTGGATGCTTTACCGACTAAGCCACCCAGGTGCCATGAGATATTTCCATTTTAAATGTTTGCTTCAGGGGTAAAAGAACCAGTTCTACTAAAGTATTCATCACTGTTTTAAAACCTTATAAAAATCAGTTCTTAATCATCATGGTGACCAAGGCTCTACTTCATTAAGCACCTATTCAGTTAGACAGATTAGTCGAATAGACCCTGGATTGAAACCAATTAGCACCACAACAATGATGAAAGCCACCTTGAGGAATCAAGGGTTGGAGTGAAAACAAGGTGACGTAACATATCAAAAGCACTAAGTCCAACACTTCCGTGTAGGTGCAGGGGATAAAATTCAGTAACAAGCTATAAAGCTAATTTCATAAGAAGAACCTAATTCTGTTCTCAGGACTGCAAATGTTGACAATTTTCTAGATTAAAGATCAGGCACATTTCTTTCTATTACTCTTTTCAGGTGTCTTTTGGATGAGCTAGTTTGGATATGTAAAGGTCATACTTTCCTTTCTCTTAATGTATTGAAATAAGGGGTGCCTGGTCGCTCAGTCGGTTGAGTGTCCAACTTTGGCTCAGGTCATGATCTCATGGTTGGTGGGTTTGAGCCCTGCGTTGGGCTCTGTGCTGACAGCTCAGAGCCTGGGGCCTGCTTTGGATTCTGTATCTCCCTTTCTCTTGGCCCCTCTCCTGCTGGTGCTCTGTCTCTGTCTCTCTGTCTCTCTCCAAAATGGATAAACATGAAGAAAAATTAAAAACAAAACTCCTCCAAAGTATTGAAATGAACATGGTGTCTCAAAATTTCTTATGAGACAAAGGCGCCAAAGACAAGGACAAGGAAAGTTATTCTGGAATTTACTGCTCAAATTCAGAATTGTGGCATGAAAGAGGTATCTAGATCAGTCATTGACAAGTGAGGCATCATGGGTGTGTAAAAAACTATAGCCTATCCTCTATCGTGAATAACATTTTCTTTCTTCCTTTTTTTAATTGTGACAGCACCATTTTGCTTGAACCTTTATCAGGAAATTCTACAGTCCCCAAATGGCGCTTTGGTGTGGTCCTTCCTAAAGCCTGTATTACATGGAAAAATACTGTACACACCGAATACTCCAGAGATTAATGAGATCATTCAAAAGGTAAGTCTGAATGAATGAGATTATATAGACCATCCAAGTGCAATACCAGAAGACATCTTTAAAGATCCGTAACGTTCTGTAGATTGGAACGCAGATGTTTTTGCGTGTTGCGTATGTCCCATCTTGGCCTTTTCCTGCCCTGTGGTTAACCTTGGTTGAATGTGCCAAGGGGTCTCTCTTCCCGGGGATGCTTTGGGGCAGGAGGTATTGTTTGGAGCACGCAGTGCAGTGAGGACAGTGGACAGGAAGGTGGGCTGTCCCGGGCGTTCCCAGGAGCACTTGGGGGACAAAGGCTAGTCTGTTTTGCTTGGTGCATCTGTCGTTTAAGGGAGTCAGACCCACCTGTGTGTGGTCTCGGCCTAGTGAGGGATGTGTCTGATTTGATTGTGAGGCCTTGGCGGCTTCACCCTGTGGAAAATTGGGGGAGGGATGAATCAGCCCCCCAGGAGCAATGCCAACATTGCAGGGCTCTGCTTGTCCTTCTGTACCGCCTCCCACCTGGACGCTACGGGACGTTGCTTGATGAACATTCAAGCTTCAAATAGTACTAACGTGAAAATGGAACAGTTAGTGCTGGCGGGGGTCATAGGAGCAGGTGCATTACTTTTGGTCCACATGGCCTTTGCATGCCCCCAGGGTCGCTGTGAGAACTCACCCCAGAGCCCTGTTCTCCCCGTGACATGCTCCCTCTGAATGTGGCCAATAACTTCTGTTTTCATCTTGAAAGCATCATCTCAGAGGGGTATTTACCGAAATTCTGACTCTCGCAGAGAAATGATGTTAATCTAGATAAACAGCCAAAGTTATTCCACGGACTGTGAGATCATGACCTGAGCCAAAACCAAGAGTTGGATGCTCAGCAGACAGAGCTCCCCAGGCACCCCTGAGAATAATGAAAATTCTAGAGATACCAGCGATTTCCCTGATTCTCACTCACCCCACTCAGATGTGCTAGGAGCTGGTGTCTTTCTCACATATCTGATGTGGCTCACGACTTTGCATGTGGCATCCTGGTTTTGTACTGATAAGGCTCCCTTTCTGGCATCGTAGCCACGGTACGTTATTCTGGCAGTCATGGTCACCAGACGCTTGGTCTAAAGTCCCACAGGGCTGTAGACTCTGAAAACTTTGGCACTCATGTTCTGTGAAGCAACATCATTCATAGGGTGAGGGGTTGGATGTTGTAAACTATTTAGTACTTCATCTTATTCTCTGCATTGCTTTCTTTCTTTCCTTCTTTCTTTCTTTTCTTTTCTTTTTTTTTTTTTTGCATTTATGTATTTTGAGAGAGAGAGAAAGCATGAGCAGGGGTGGGGCAGAGAGGGAGGGAGACACAGAATCTGAAGCAGGCTCCAGGCTCTGAGCTGTCAGCACAGAGCCTGATTCGGAGCTTGAACCAATGAACCATGAGATCATGACCTGAGCTGAAGTTGGACGCTGAACCAGCTAAGCCACCCAGGCGTCCCCAGAACAGATTTTTAACAGCAGTATTGTGGCACAGACTGTTCAGCCGCCTACCACCTCTGTGTGCGGTGGCCATGTCGTTAGGAGAGAGAGTAATCTCACGTGATTCCTCCTTGGTCACTGAGGGTGGCACCTAGAAACGTAATGGAGGTAAGAAGAGCCTGCATGCAGGCAAGGCTGGAGGTCGCCTGCCCTGTCCCCATCTGCTTGGACTTGTCACTCTCCCTGTAAAGAGCTCTTTTTAAAAACTGCCAGCAAAATGGAGGTGTGAGCGAGCTCCAGGGTTTCACTGGGGAGATTTGTTTGTGGGGACACGCTGTGGTCCATGGCATCTTTACCATGAGCTTCCCTGGCTGGGCTCCCCAGGGGTGTGCCCCCAAAACCATCTGCACCCCCTCTGCTGACCGCTTCCCAGACCCCCCAAAAATAACAGCTACGATATCTAGGGAATACCCAGTTCGTTGTGGGAGGGATTTAGGTGTGGATTGATGGTATTTCCACGTTATTATTCGAGAGATCTCAATCCATCAGTGTGCTCTTTTAAATTTGTGGGTCGGAACTGTGTTTGGTTTTGTGGCACCTGGGTCGCTCAGTCGGTTAAGTTTCCGATTCTTGATTTCGACTCAGGTCATGATCTCACGGTTCAGGAGTTCAAGCCCCGCATCGGGCTCTGTGCTGACAGCTCAGAGCCTGGAACCTGCTTCAGATTCCGTGTCTCCCTCTCTCTCTGCTTCTCCCCCATTTGTACTCTATCTCTCTGTCTCTCTCAAAAATAAATAAGCATAAAAAATTAAAAAAAAAAAGAATTGTATTTGGTTTTGGCCCCAGGCTGATGCTAATCTTCTCATTGCATTTCTTTTTCTCCACGTCATTTTTTTCTCTTTAAGTTAAAAATTTTTTTATTTATTTAAGTCATCTCTACCATCAACTCAGGGCCTGAACTCACAACCCTGAGAACAAGAGTCACAGGCTCTACCACTCAGACAGCCGGGCTAACCTGAAGTCATTTCTTTTTAAAATTTATTTTTATCACTTTCTTTCTACTTTCCTCAGATTTGTTGTATTATTGTACTTTGTTGACTAATTTTTGGTTCTTAGTTAGTTTTTTTTTTATCTCATATATAGATTTCTCACTTTATTTGCTCACTTCTGTCACACATTTAAAATGTCAGAGACCAAAATAGAGCGGCTTTCTGGTGGAACTCATGGCAGTCATACACGAGATACAAAACTAGGGACTCTGTCCTCTCATACATCATACAATTAATTTTTCAAGTATCTTTTATGTACAAAGAGCTACTCTATCGGGGGAAAAAAATGAAAGAAAAAAAAAGACAGGTAGGTTATGCATCCTAGGAAGGAGGGGTGGAGTGGGCGGGCACGCATTCCTGGGCCCTCATCTCCCCGGGGGCCACTAACTCCTTGCCACTGAGTCCCCCTCTGTGTCCCCCACAGACCACGCCGGCCGGCCAGTGTCAGGGCGGGTGGAGACCAAGGGGGCCAGGGAGTAGGCGGCACACGTTGGCCCCGGGAGGAGACTCAGAGAAACAGCTTCGAGAAAGCAGAGGTGGACCCGGGGACAGAGGATCTCCTCAGGTGGCCCGCTCCCACTTGCTGCCTTCCTGGGCAGTTTGGTACCCGCCAGCCAGGCCCACCAGACAGGGCCCGGGAGCTGGCCTCCAGGACCCTGCACACAGGCCTCTGTGACCCGGGGCGCTGGCTTGGTCACAAAGGCCAAAGGAAGCCTGGGAAGATGGCTGGCGTGGAACCTGGCCCCCAGCAGACCCTTGGCAGAGTTCATTCCAGTAATGAACCAACAGGAAGAGGCTCCATGGGGATGTTCGGGTACCACAGGGCAGGGCCCTCCTCACCTACCACCACCAACAAACCTACTGGAGTCTAAAATTTGGTTCTCTCTGTATGTTGTTAGAGTTAATGTCTTTATTATTGTCTCTATAAACATTTCCTAAAAGATGTCCTGTAACTCAAGAGTTCTTTGTTATATTAAAATTTGTAACTCATTAAATTAAAAAGTGCTCACATGCGGCGCCTAGGTGGCTCGGCCATTAAGCATCTGACTTTGGCTCAGGTCATGATCTCACAGTTTGTTAGCTCGAGCCCTGCGTCGGGTGAGCACGAGGCTTGGGTAAGCCCTGTTTCTCCCTCGGCCCCTCATGGGATTCTTTCCCCCACATCTCCCCCCTCACTCACTTGCACCCCCCCCCTCAAAAAAAGAAACGTGTTCACACAAACTTTGGCTAAGAGTTTCTAATTTCACAATACACAGCTAAGTGATTCATATATTTTGGGATTTTATTGTGTGTTAGTTTCAGTAAAACTTTCTTGGATATTTGAAAAGCAAGGGTATGCATGTCTATATGGGATAAATTATGATATTTTACCCAGGTTGTTGGGTAGTAATAATTACTAAATTGGTAGCAATAACTGGCCATCCAGAAGGATCTATATATTTATATTTGACATCTGGGTAGCTCAGTTCCTTGAGCATCTGACTCTTGATTTCGGCTCAGGTCATGATCCAGGGTTGTGAGATCGTGTCCCGTGTCAGGTTCCTCACTGAATGTGGAGCCCGCTTGAGATTCTCTCTCTCCCTCTGCCCCTCTCCCCGACTTGTGCACGCACGCACATATGCACATGATCTGTCTCTCTCTCAAAAAATGAAGATATATATATATATTTATAATTCATTGATCAATTACATTACACACCTAAACATCCATATATATTTGGTGTGTATGTGTGTTCTCTGTAGAGTTAAGACTTTATAGGTCTCATACGGTTGCATCGAGAACACCATCCAGCCCTGGCACGTGGGTGTGCGGTTTGACTGCCGCAGGGGCTGTTTACTGAGCACTTATTGTGTCCCAGGCCAGGCCCGAGACGCTATTCCGTGTCCTAATATCCCCGCCGCCAACCCTGTTCTTCTCGAAGCCTGCAGCTGACAGTCACATAACACGGGTGAGGCCAGGCAGCAAATACATGGGAGAGTTTCGGTTTTAACCCAGAGCAGGGGCTCCTTCACGACTCGGTTTTCCAGGACCAGACCTGGTTGCCAAGCATTAGTTCGTATTGGTGTGCATCTCCTAGTACCTGAGTGCTACCACGTTCCTTATTTCTCGTCAGTCTTCCGTCATATATTTGGACAATATGTTCCTGAGTGCATGAATATTAATCATGGTAAACTGTAATTCTTTTTCAGAACAGAACAAACATTGTTCTGCTCATTGTTTTTGCCACGGATTTTATTTCGTCTGTTGTTACCATTTCTAGCTTTTTTGTTTTGGCTTACTATTTGTTTACTCATTTATTGTTTATTTCATTTTGAGAGAGAGAGAGAGAGACAGAGTGTGAGTGTGGGAGGGACAGAGAGAGAGAAAGAGAGAGAGAGACAGAATCTGAAGCAGGCTCCAGGCTATGAGTTGTCAGCACAGAGCCCAACGCAGGGCTCGACCTCATGAATCATGAGATCATGATCTGAGCCAAAATCAGACGCATAACTGACTGAGCCATTTAGGTGCCGCTTGGCTTCTTTTTAAAATCTTTTGTTTTTAGTCCAATATAAAAGTCCATTTGGCTTTGGTAGCATTGTCTGTTCATAGTCCTAAGAAAAGAGTTTTGCCTACTTTGTTCTTGGCTGTATTTCTAGCACTTCAACCTGGACCTGGTTTACAGACAATAAATGTAGACACTTCCTGAATCACTTAACTAACTGGGTCTGAGAAGTATCCTCCTCATTGGATGTTTGGACCCATTCAAAGTTATTACCGTGAATGGCAAGTTCAGAGTTATGTTTGTCTTTCTCTGTTAATGGTTTTAAAATTTATGTTTGTCCTTGTGGTATCTTTTTTCCTCTCTTTTGCCAAAGGAATCTGTTTTTCTCCCTTCTTTTTTTTTTTTTTTTAAGAATTTATTTTTATGCAATCCCTATCCCCAGTGTGGGGCTCGAACTCATAACCCTGAGATCAGGGGTCACATGTTTCATGCCAGGCGCCCCTCCCTTCTGTTTTTTAATGTGTGCTTACCTCTTACAGTTAATGCTGTGAGATGGTTCTTACTGAGGTGGGAGCCCCAGTTCCCCTGCGTGTGTCTCTGTCCCCTCCCATCCCCCACCTGTCACCAAAGGAGCTGAAACCCTATTGGTTTCTGGCACGTTAACGCTGGCCACCATAAAAGTCATCAGCTGGGGGGAGGGTTTTAATTCCAGTTACAACCTTCCTATGATCACTTCATAATCATTATAGTTACTTTCAGGGATCACTGTTGGGATATGGACTAAACCTAGAACACTGTCGGGCATTATTTAAAATCAGTTCTCTGTGTGAATACCTTCATGGCTTATCTCCATTCCGATTGCATTGGGAAATTTCTGTTCTTACACTGCTGACCTCACGTGCATTCAGGTTGTCCTCAAGTGACGGTTGGGACTGTTCCCAGGCAGCATGGGCTCTTTCTTGTTGGGTCCCTGAAGACGGCTTTCTGGGGCTCCCCCTTTGCATCGTAGCCTGGTGCATGGAGGAATTCTTGGTTTACGTTGTTTCTCGCTCAGGGCTATAACGTGCTTCATCATCCACTGACCTTTAATTTTGCAGAGAAGCTATGTGAAACGACATGAATCTTTTTTTCACTTCTGAAGAACCTTGTTGTGAACTCCATGGGACCCCTGGGTGGCTCAGTTGGTTAAACTATGACTCTTGATTTTGTGTCAGTTCTTGATCTCACAGTTCGTGAGTTCGGGCCCTGTGCTGGGCTCTACTGACCATGCGGAGTCTGCTCGGGGTTCTCTCTCTCTCCCTCTCTTTCTATGCGCCCCCCTTTCTCAAAATAAATAAACTTTAAAATAAATAAATCGTTTAAAAATAAAAAAGTAACATCTTGTGAACTCCTTGATGCGTATATATTCATTCTTTCGATTGAAATCCCAGATCTGAGGAGGTATGTTAGGCACTTGTCTGTTCTTAATGATTTTGCCTGCTGTAAGAAAGTCTCCAAAATGTGCACACTCAGGAGTGTTTGTGATTGATAGTGATTCCTGCCCCCACTCTGGCTCTTTCCCTCTCTTGGGATTTGACCCCTCCTTGGCTTAGATCTCTGGCATCTCTCCTAGATTCTGGTTTTACTTCTTTTCTCCTCTGTCTCGCGCCTCCCCTCTGGGGGCCAGGATGGCGTCCCAGGTGGGTTCTGTGCGGAGACTGGTCCTGTTGCTGTTTCCGGAACATTGCCCGTCTGTCGCCCCCTGGTTTTGGGCTCAGCGGCCCAGTGGATCCCTTCGTGTGGTAGCCCCTTAGCCCCGACGCTCCTTCTTATCGCCACCTTCTCGAGTCTCCTCAACCAGTCATGACAGTAAGGAAGAAAATACGAAGCAGGCATTGTCTACATTTTCTCCTCTCTTTCATGAAATCATGAACCTCTCTCCTGATTCCTACGTTGGCCTTGTCTCTTGACTAGGGGATCATTTCACACGCCCCAGAAATCGAGCATTGCGCTTACCCGGTGCAGGCCAGCACACATGTGAGTCTGGATGGCCCAGGTTCACGTGCAGGTAGAGTGAGACGTGGTTCTGCACGGATCCATGCGGCCGGCTGCCAAGTCCCAGGAGGAGAGGCTCCCGGCCGGGCGGGGGAAGGGGCCGAGATCTGCGCACGCCCCAGCTGTGCTCTGAGGGAGCTCCTGCCGCGTCTCTGGGCCAGGAGCACGCTTTCCTATCTTTTCTGGGCCGGTTGATTTTCAGCTCCTGACCTGGCATGACCCGGGGCATTAGGAGGGTCTCCTGGTGACCCCAGGGGATGTGGTTGGACTCCCCCAGACCCTACTTACTTTTCTCTTTGGCATTTAGACTGATTTCAGTATTAAAAATATAGTGACATTCCATAGATATTTTTATGGAGATACTCTTATATTTCATTTATTTATTTGTTAAATGTTTATTCATTTTGAAAGAGACAGTGAGCAAGTGGAAGAGGGGCAGAGAGAGAATCCCAAGCAGGCTTGACGTGGGTCTTGATCTCATGATCCCTGAGATCATGACCTGAGCTCAAATCAAACACTTAACTGACCGAGCCACCCAGACACCCCTCTATTTCATTTAAATCATTTCTTAGGATAGAGTCCTTTTATCTTTAGGGAAAAAAGGCATGGGCATTTTTTTTTTTTTTGGAGGGACAGTGACTATGAATATTTTGATGATTCCAAGCTATTTTCTAAGAATCTTGAGTTGTTTTCTCTAGCCAGCGGCAATAATGACCTAATACAACCAGTGTGCTGTATCTTCAACAGCGTTGGGTGTCATAGGACAAATACACGGGGGTTACCTGAGAGCGTATTTTCCAGTTGGAGGTGTGGGCAAATAGTCTTTTATTTAGGCGGTGTGTCCCGGGGCCATTGGCTGTCCCCCTCAGTGTGCTGAGCCTTGGGGGCACCGCGGTGAACAGGTAGGTGCAGAGAGAATCTGGAAGAGAGGTCTCTGGACTCCCCTCAGAGATGAGGGTGCCAGAGCTGGTCCCCCGGCCGGGGGAGGTGTCGGCCGGCATGCCCCATGGCATTGGCACATCTTTGCTCTGATGGTCGGTCCTGTCCTACAGGTTCTCTCCCCTGCTGTAGCCGCGTCACCCCTAAGAATCTTCCTGAGGTGGCCCAGCAGAACTAGAGACCTGCCCACATATGCTTTTTTTTGCAGGCAAATTACACTTTTTATTTTGTGGACAAGCTGAAGACTTTAACAGAAACACTGCTGAAAGTGTCCAGCGTGCTTCAGCGTGGAGGAAGCGGACAGATGGTCAGCGAACTGAAGGTGAGTGGTGGCTTGCTTCCAGAGCACCTGCGGGGGCACGTCTGAGGCGTAGAGGCGGCCCCTCAGAAGACCCCACGGAGCCCCTGGGGGTGTGTGTTGGCTGACTAATAACATTGACCTGAACGTGAGCCTGTGAGGCAGTGTTGTGAATTGTCTAAGGTTTTATTCATGCTGGATGTCATGATTATATACATGATGAATAATTTATTGGCACTGGCCTGCTTTTTCAATTCCATAACTTAAGGAAATTTTTTTAATTTTTTTTTTTTTGGTGAGAGAGAAAGAGAGAGACAGAGAGAGACAGACAGAGTACGAGAATGGGAGGGGCAGAGAGAGAGGAAGACACAGAATCCGAAGCAGGTTCCAGGCTCTGAGCTGTCAGCACAGAGCCCGACAGGGGGCTTGAACTCACGAACTGTGAGATCATGACCTGAGCTGAAGTCGGATGCTCAACTGACTGAGCCCCCCCAGGCGCCCCTCAATTCCATAACTGAGGTGGAGGCACGGTTTCATACCTTATTGCTCTTTTGAGTGGTTTGCATACCGTTCAACTGTGGGTCTTCTTAAAGGATCAGTTATCATTTCCTGACATTCCCTATCGACAGACTAACATATTCCAGAATTTGGGGGCTGTGGTTTAAGATGGCCAGTTCCTATAGAGCCTCACAGCTGTGAACTTCAGAACTTTGATTGAGATAGGCCACATAATAGCCTGGGGCTATTTGTGTCACAACCTTAACTCACCTGAAGTCCGATAGCCTGAGGATGCCTGCCCACAATTTTATTCTTGTTAAGCCTGTTTCTTATGCACCAGGCAATTCATGGTGTGGACTTGAGTGCCTGCTTGTCTGGGTTTGCTGCGCAGCTGAGTCCAGTGCTGCTTTGTGCTCTTGGACTGCTCACTGAACTTCTCTGTGCCTCTAGTTTCTTGCCCGTGCTGTGAGGAAATAATCGTAGTTGTACGCTGTAGATCACTCAGGGCATGGGAGGCACTTGGAGTAGTGTTTGGCACACAGGAAATGCTTCTATGTCTGGGGAGGGTCAGAGACGGGGGCGGGGAGAGAGAATCCCAAGCAGGCTCCCTGCTGTCAGCACAGCACGGGCTCATGAACTGTGAGATCATGACCTGAGCTGACATCAAGAGTCAGACGCTTAACTGACTGAGCCACCCATGTGCCCGTAGGCAGGAGAATTTTATTATGGGAGAAGGAGGCCACGGGGCTGGGGATCCCGGGAGCATAGCCACCTGAGGACACGTAGGTCTGACCCCGGGACCCTGAGAGGGAGGGCGGCTGGGCAGGAGCATCTTAGCCGGTTTTGCAAAGTAGCCATTACACTGTCCAGAGTTGTGCTCAGTTTTCCCTGGGGAGTCCTGTGCCAGGGATCTCTCGGCTCCTAGCAGTGGGCCTGGCGGGTGGTCTCGGCCCAAGACAAACCCAGGAGGTGTCCGAGCCCAGCGGCAGTCATTGGTTCTGCCCTGGTCTTCGAAGGTCCGCGACGCTGCTTCGCAGGGCGGCCCCCACCGCGTGAGCCCGGCGGTATTGTCATATTCTCCTTTGTCTGCTCACAGATTAGTTGGTTACTGCAGGGATCAGCAGGCCTTTTCTCTAATGGGTCAGATGGTGGGTAGCGTAGGCTTTCCTAAAGTCTCTGCTGGGACTGGAAATTATTACACGCCGCAGTATCAACAACAAATGCAGAGTCCTCAGAGTCACGTGAGGATGGGACCCGGTGCCCGAGCAGCCCTCGCACCACACGGCTCCATGGAGAGGGCCTCTGATGAGCCGCCACCCTCCACCAGGCAGCCATGTTAGCAACCAACTCTTCAGTCTCCTGAGCTTCTTTCTCAGCTCAGAGAACAAAGTGTGGTGAGTGGGGCTCTGTTTCCCAGCGTGGGGGTCACCGTCAGGGAGTGTGGAGCTCCTCTCAGTGTTCAGTGGCTGACACCTGTGTCCTAGGCCGAGCTCTGCCGCCAGAGGCTTAGGTGAGTGCCTTTGCAGGCGCTCAAGGCCCGGACTTCCTTCCTTGAGGTTAAGGGCAAGTGATCTCTCGGAGATGTGGCCGAGATTCAGTGACTAACCCACCCGTGTCTGCCAGCGTCGCTAATGCCTGACAGAAAATAAGATTCCACGAAGATGGAAGTGCACACCAGGGTTTCATCACCAAACCCTGTCATCTGTGGACAAGTCTATGAAATCATCACATCTGTGGGGTGGAGGCGAGAAATCAGAGCGCTCGATGCAGAAGGGGACCACCGTTGAGAATTCCTTATCAGGAGTTGCGAGCTGCACGATTGTGACCTAACATCAGGTCAGGGTCACGTATAAACGTTCTCTAGCGCACGGACAGATTCCAAAAGTAGTCCCCGTTCCGCTAGTCTCCCTGCCCGCCTGCATCCCCCCACTCCGCAACCGTCACTGCTTAATCCTGGCGCAGGCCTCACGGGATTTTGTTGGATGTTGTAGGGAACAGTACCCTTCATGTCAGCGAGCATGCCCTCTGCAAGATCAAGAGGCAAAGTTTCATTAAATCACCTTGGCGGGGCGCCTGGGGGGCTCAGTCGGTTGAGCATCTGACTCTTGGTTTTTGCTCACGTCCTGCTCTCAAGGTTCATGAGATCGTGCCCTGCATCAGGCTACCTGCTGTCTGCTCAGAGACTGCTTGGGATTCCCCATCTCCCTCTCTCTCTGGCTATACCCATGTGTGCTCTCTTTCTCTTTCAAAATAAATAAATAAGCATTAAAAAAAATCACCCTGGAGAGCCCTTGGTAGGGAAACCATTGACAAAGGGGGGCAAAGCCATCAGTATGGAAAAGGGGTCACAGCGATCATGGTATGAATGCTTCTTCCAAAGATGAGATTTGGTTGCTGAAGGATTAAGAGAGGGTTCCAGAAATGCAGAAACTTTTTCTCAGTGCGTCTCTGACAGCGACCCCCTCCCTACAACTGGCCTGTGGAAAAGACAATGTAAAGGGTCTGATGTAAAGGGTCACCATACACTTTTATTAGAAAATTTTGTTGAAAGGTCACACTTAGTTCGTTCTTGGTTTTCGAGGTTGGTGTGTGACTTCAATGACAATCTGATTTGTCACAATTGTTGCTTTTGTTTTTCAAGATAAAATTGACATCAGATGTTATGCTGTTATTTACCATGATTTGTAGAACCTTTTTTTTCACCACGATTCACTTCATGTGTCCTTTTCTTATGAAATGAAGCTTTGAATTAACCTAACAAGTATTTTTTATTGAGTAATAAATGACGAAATGAGGTTTTTGTTGTTAAGCCGTGTTATTTCCCTTTAGGAAGCTCTGAGAAACAGATTCATAAGAAACTTTGTAGAAAGTCAACTGCACATTGATGTGGACAAACTGATGGAGCAGCTGCAGACTTACGGTAAGTAGGTGGGTGTGCAGTGTAAGCGGGTGGGCGTGAGTGTAATTGTGCAAGCAGACACGGGTGTGCAAGTGGGTAGGTGTGCAAGCCGGAGCAAGGCATGCAAAAGCGTATGCGTGCAGGTGTGCAAGTGGACGTGGGTGAGTATGCAATGAAAGGTGGGTGTGCAAGTGCACACGATGAGTGTGTGAGTGTACGTGGGTGGGTGTGGCAATCTGATTCCCGATTGGCCCACCGATGGGGTGCTCATCCTCCTGCCTCTAAGTTTCCAGGTGACACTGATCAGTCACTCTTCTTGGGCTTCTGGTTTCTCGTGCACAAAGCTAGAAACGCTCCAGTTTGTTCAGACCTATAGTTTTCTGATGTGCTGAGTCAGGGTGTGAGGAGCAAGGAACGCGGCTTCGGGTATCGAAGGCAAGGATTTTGAGACTTCAAATAAGTTTATAGAACAAGGGAGTGTTCCTGAGTTAGGGGCTGATGGAAAGCCTGGGCGTTGATGTGAAGATTTGCAGCTCAGCTCCAGCTAAAATGTCCAATCAATCAGCCAATGGTTGTGTTGAATCTGTAGTTTTTCAATGCGTAAATCCCTTTATTTATTTTTTTAAGTTTATTTATTTTTGAGAGACAGAGAGCACACGTGCGGTGAGGGGCAGAGAGAGCGAGGGAGACACAGAATCTGAAATGGATCTGTGCGGATAGCAGGGAGCCTGACATGGGGCTCGAGCTCACGAACCACGAGATCATGACCTGAGATGAAATCTAGGAGCCGGATGTGTAACTGACTGAACCACCCAGGTGCCCCTTGCATTTTATTTTTTATTGCGAGAATGTGAGATATTTATACTTTCTTCCATCGGGCAGTTTGGTTGTCCGCATGAGAGTGCTGGTCATGTCCTTGGGCAGGAGGGGCCGTCACTACATTCTGCGCACGGGGGAGGCAGCCATTTCATTTGAGAGCATGGGGACAGGACGCGTGCTTCTGGTCAGAGGACAGTTGGCTGGGCTTCCTGCCCAAGTGAGGCTGTGGAACAGACTGTGCGATTGTCTGATTTTCTGGTCAGGCTCCCTGCGTGGTTGAAACAGGGTGTCTGTTTCCATAGTAGAGGCGGTGATGAATTAGCTTCTGCGCCCTGGGGACTCATCAGGATGGGCCAGAGCCTACAGGGACCTGAGTCAGGCCAGAATGTGCACTGAATTTCCTGGCCAGGTGAGGCTTTTGCTCTGCAGATGGGAGAAGCCCTGGGCTATGCCCCTCGCTCAGGAAACGCCAAGTGGAGGGCAGTTGAACGGGCTGCAAAGCTTCCTGGGTGCTCTGGCTAGGGTCCGTGGTGACTAGGCCACCAATTAGATTCTGGGCTCAGGTACAGTGGGAGATGCAGCTCTAAAGCTGGTAAAGCTCTTTGTCCTAACTGAAGCTGACCCGCACCCCAAGTTCTCTGACCCAGAGGGGCCACTGGTTCCGTTCTGCAAACTGCCATCTCTACATCACTGGGCCGCACGCTCCCCGGGGAACTTCACGCACAGGGCGGTTCTGAACAGGGTCCTCGAGGCTCACACAGGATGGCAGTGTGTGTGTGCTGGAGAGCGGGCTCAGGGTGCTGCGGCCACCAGCCCTTGTCTGTCATGGTGACCCTCCCACCCTCCCTACTTAAGCTGGGGGCCGGAGCGCCCATGGAGGCTACCGGAGAGCCTTGGGATTAGAGTTCCCGGGAGTGACCAGGGCGGTGGGCTGGGTAGCGAATGGACTGCACGCATTCAAGAGCAAAAAAGTCTGGGTCTAGAAGGCTGGCCATTCCGCACTTGCCAAAAAGCATATGATCTCCTTCTGTAACATGCAAAGGTGTTGTAAAGACAAGATAGCGTATACACCGGGATGCCCTTTCTCAGAACATTATCGTCTTGCTTCTGTTTCTTGAGGTTTCCCAGGTGATGGTTCTGTTCAGTTTGATAGATGTGGGGCTGGGTGTGGGCACAGGTGGTTCATCCTAATTTAAGGGGTGATTTTGGAGAGGAAAGTGTGGCCGGAAGTGATGTCTATCTGCTTAGGGACGGTCGCTGTGGAAGCAGGTCTTACCGCTGAGGGAAGGGACACTGGCATTTAAGAGCTGCCCCGATACTGTAATAGTTCTATGTGGTTTTAGGATTTGCTGGGTGTTTTTGTGTGTGTTTTGCGTTTGTCAAGATATGTTGGTTGTTTTGATGTGCATTCATCACTTTATTGTTAAGTCTTTCATTTTATTTTACTTTATCTTTGAGAGACAGAGAGAGAGAGCACAAGTAGGGGAGAGTCAGAGTGAGCATGAGACACAGAATCCTAAGCAGGCTCCAGGCTCTGAGCTGTCTGTTAGCACAGAGCCTGACGTGGGCTTGAACTCACAAACCATGAGATCATGAACTGAGCCGAAGTTGGACACTTAACTGACTGAGCCCCCCTGGCGCGCCAAGTCTTTCATTTTGTGAAATCCCAGCAGTCTGCTCTCTGGGTGTCACCTGGGGGGCGAGGCTGAGGGGGACGCAATGGTTCGCCCAAATGGCCTACAGGCACATTGGCATGGCCCTAGGTGACGCTGTGGCATTGGCCACCACAGCGGGTGTGATGGTGGCTCCTGCACAGAGCCATGCACAGGGTGGGCCTGCAGGACTCAGTTCCGCACGGTGCTTGCTGAGCCCATCTAGAATCCCTTCCCGCTGAGGGCTGAGTTCTGGGGGGGGTGTTCTCCCCTCCCCTGTCCTACTCTGTGTCCTTTGTGCTGTGCCTCTGTGCTGCCCCACTCTGTGTCATTTGGCATTTCCACATCCCTCTCCTGTGGTCTCCTGAAGCCAGAGCAAATGTCCTGGGGGCTCCTGGGTGTTTTGTCCTGACAAACGTCCCAAGCGCAGGTCCGACGGCCCAGACGTTGCCCGTTTTAGTCCCCGGCTTTCTTTCCGCTGTGGACGCGCAGACCCAGGCAGGGCGCAGCAGGATCTGAGCTCCGTGCCCCTCTTGCTGCTTGCTGTTCTTGCAACGTTCATGTCACAAAGTGAGCGGTGATCACAGAATGCCTGCTATTGGGGTGAATGCATGTTTTCTGGGGTTCCTTGATGCCAGTGGGGAGCACTGACAGGTTGTGCTGGTTCTGTGTGTGAGGTCTTCTGTGCGTGGCCTTCTGCCCCTGCCCACTGCCCTGTGTCCCTGCCCACTGTCCTGTGTCCCTGTCTGCTGCCCTGTGTCCCTGCCCGCTGCCCCGTGTCCCTGGCTGCTGTCCTGTGTCCCTGCCCGCTGCCCTGTGTCCTGGCCACTGCCCTGTTTCCCTGCCCTCTGCCCTGTGTCCCCGCCTGCTGCCCTGTGTCCCTTGCCCTCTGCCCTTTGTCCCCTGCCCACTGTCCTGTGTCTCTGGCCGGTGTCCTGTGTCCCTGCCTGCTGCCCCGTGTCCCTGCCCGCTGCCTTGTGTCCCTGGCTGCTGTCCTGTGTCCCTGCCTGCTGCCCCGTGTCCCTGCTCACCCTCTGTGCTTTCATGGTGCTTTCTCCTTCCCACGGCAGGACCAGCATCAAGGGAGGTAACACCGTTTCACATGAACACATGAACAAAATGTAACTCTTTCTTGAGTCATTTTTTTTTTTCCACGAAGGGATTTTTTTCCCTTCCATGAGCCCTGGGCTAGGGGAAGAGTTGCAATGTCCTGTGATGCTTGCTGTCCGCAGGAGAGAAGCTGGACGAGCTGTTTGCCCACAGGGGCGCCGGGCGCCTCGGCGTCCTGGGCCGTGTCCTGGTCAATCTGACCTCCTGCGTGGTGTTGAACCGCTTCCAGGCCCTGGGGTCCGTCGCTAGTCTGGAGTTGAGAGCCCGTGAACTCATGCAGCGCAACGACTTCTTGGCCAGTAAGTACCCGGTGAGAGAACACGCGTGTGGGCACGGCCCCAGCGCACCTGCTGTTGCGTGTTTCTCCATAGATGTGCGTGACGGTGGCTCAGAAGGACGTCATTTCTTGGGAAAACATAGGGAGCAGAGAGCCTCACTTTGAGTTGATGTGAACACAGGCGTCGTACGCTGCTGTTGGCATCTCCCCCGGGCCCCACGCTGTTCGCTGCATCTCTTGTTACTAGTTTGTGGTGTTTGAGGGTTAAATCTCGCATGATAAAGTTTATCTTTCCTAATTAAAGTTATGCTCTGATTTCATCACTTAAACTAGTTTTTAAAATTTTATTTATTTTGAGAGAGAGAGAGAGAACAGGGTAGGGGCAGAGAGAAAGAGAGAGAGCAGGGTAGGGGCAGAGAGAGAGAGAGAGAGAGAGTTCCAAGTAGGCTCCACACTGTCAGCGCAGAGCCCGATGTGGAACTCGAACTCACGAACTGTGAGATCATGACCTGAGCCAAAACCAAAAGTCAGACACTTAACTGACTGAGGCCCCAGGCGCCCCTTCCTGATCACTTTTACTCCAGCATCTTGACGTCCGGGTCTGGGCCAGGGGGAAGGCAGTAAGTAGCCAATTGGACTCCATTCATTCCTGCTCACTTGTTCAGGATAAAGTGATGTGTTCTGTGCTCTCATCTGCATTTGGACTAGACGTTCAGTTATTTCTTTATTTGGGTTTGCATGAGTTTGCTGAGGGCTATGGAGATGCAGGACCACAGACTGCCTTCAGGTGTATTCTTCAGTTTATGTTCTCGTGGTTCTGGCCCCAAGTCCGAGATCAAGGTGTCGGCAGGGGGTGCTGCCGTGGCCTCCCCGGGCACGTTGACGGCCGCCTTCTCCAGTGTCTCTTCACGAGTGCCCTCTGTGTGAGTCGGGGTCCAAATGTCCCCTCCGTTGGAAGGCACCAGGCATATTGGGTGAGAGCCTGCCCTGATGACCCCCTTTTCACATGCTTACCCCCGTGAAGACAGTGTTGAAACAACTCTCTCTGGTCTGCTGGGAGTGAAGACTTCACACGTGAGCCTCTGGAGGGTCCATTTGCACCCCCAACAGGCAGCCCAGATGAAATTTGGCGAACCCTTGTGCCAGAAGACATGTTTACATTTTGGATCTTTAGTAACCCCAAAGATGTCCGTTCTTGGTTTTAGATTGAAATCTAGTTGACACACGTTCCGTCCATGTGGCTTGATGGCTCAGTCCTCATGCTGTACTCACTGCAGGCGTGGCTCCTGTTGGCCACCACATCATCGCCTGTGTCCCCTGTGCTGTGCCTTCTGTCCCTGGGATGGAGGTCTCGCACCTGGAAGCCTGGATGCCCCTCCCCACAGTTGTCATTCCCAGAGAAGGAAAGCCTGATCATCTGAGTGGCCTTTTGTCGTTTTTCAAGTCCTCTAAAAATGCAGAAGGAATCATTGTCTTAGGGATTTTTGTGCACAAATGATTTTGGTGCAAATAATTAAAGACACCACGGTGAGAGGCACTTGGGTGGCTCAGTCAGTTAAGCATCTGGCTTCAGCTCAGGTCATGATCTCACGGTTTGTAGGTTCAAGCCCTACGTCGGGCTCTGTGCTGACAACTAGCTCAGAGCTGGAGCCTGCTTTGGATTCTGTGTCTCCCTCTCTCTCTGTTCTGCTTTCTCTCTCTCTCTCTCTCATAAATAAATAAATAAATAAATAAATAAATAAATATGTACACCATAGGGGGGATTTATGAAAATTAAGGGAGGGTGTTCGCTGGGGAATTAGGCGGCCTCGTGTCTAACTTCCCCAGTCCCTCCTGTGGAGCACGGAGAATCAGCTTTGTGTCCCCAGGGGGCGTGTCTTCTTGCACAGAGAGGGTTGGGCCACATCTCACAGGCTGTCTGGTTGTCCTCGACCATGCGGGTCCCCGGGGAGCCACACTTGGGATGCAATGAGCCTCGTCTTCCCTTTCCTGCCAACAGGTATCATATTCAACAGCTCACTGGCCAGCAGGGACTTGGGGACGCCATCCCCGAACCTGCCGCCCCACGTCACCTACACCATCCGCACCAGCGTATTGCACAGCATGAGGACGGATTTGGTGAAAAACCCTTTCTGGAAGTTCCATCCTCAGAGCCTCCCGGCCGATGTGTTCAAGTACAACTACATCTTTGTCCCTTTGCAAGACATGATCGAACGAGCCATCGTCTCGGTGCAGACCGGGCGGGAGGCTGTGGAGCCGGCCACGCAGACGCAGGCCATCCCGTACCCCTGTCACACCAGGGACCTGTGAGTAGCCGCCACGTGCCCGCTTTACGGCGAGAAGTGCTTTGTGTTTGGTGCGTCGAGTAGAGGGAAGTCTTGGAGCTTCTCTGCAGTCAGGCCAGAGAGCATTTAATGAAAGCCCCCCCCCCGCCCCCGTTTAATCTCTTAAGCTCCATTTAATATGCCCGAGCTGTCCGGAAGCAAGACTTGTCGTTGAGGTACTGTGATCGTGTAGGAGTTTAGCTCTGACACCAGACATACCCCTAGCATTAACGACCCTTCGGAAGGACTGTGAACAGTATTCACAGGGTTAATGTGTCTGACTCCAATGCTGGCCATCTGAGCTCGGGAAACAGAAGGTCATTAGTTCGCCAGTGCAAATCCTTAAAAAGTAGGTGTGCGCCCCCCTACTTTTGGGGAGCCGGGGATTCACAGAGGCATAGGACAGCGGCTTAAGGACGTGTGAGGCAGTCTGAGGACACACAGGAGCTAACTGGTGACTAGGCTGGTGACGTCCTTGCAGGGGAGAGAAGGGGTGGGAAGGTCTGGGCTGGGCAGCTGGACCACAGCCCTTGGAGGAGCATGGGGGTCAGGGCCAGGTGGGGTTTGCAAAGCGGAGTGGACAGGGTGCCCAGCTGTGGTCCCCTGGGTGCCCGGCAGCCATCTTGCTGAGGGCGCTGGGCTCAGCCTTGAAGGATGCTGTTCTTCAAGAATCTTGTCCTGCGCTGGAACCAGACTCCCCAGGCTGCAGGCATGGGGAACACGGAAGAGACAGCCGAGGGTGAGGTCATCAGAGGGACCACCTGGACTGCCTTCGTTAAGAGAGCAGGCAGCAGACACCGGTCCTTCTGTACGACAGCACGGAGCAGGGGCCGCTATGCAGAAGCCCCGCGTCCCGCGTCTCGAAGTCTTACCCCCTCCTTACTGTCTGGCCCCACCCCTTCTGCGCATAATACCTCATCGGTACATTTGCATGAGGCCAAAGGTGACATCATGGGAAGAATCCTCCCACTGTGCTCAGAACAAAGGCTGCACCCAGCCTGTTTGTGCTTCTCTTGGGGGATCAGAGCAGGGTAGACACAACAGGGCTCAGGAAAACAGACCTCGGTGTCATTGTATCCCAGGGACAGCCTCACTGTGCAGACTGATGGCAAACCTCTTAACTCCTCTTTTTTATTTTTTAACATTTATTCATTTTTTTGAGAGAGAGAGACCGAGCAGGGGAGGGGCAGAGAGTGAGGAAGACACAGAATCTTAAGCAGGCTTCAGGCTCCGAGCAGTCAGCCCAGAGCTCAACACAGGGCTTGAACCCAAGAACCACGAGATCATGACCTGAGCTGAAGTCAAATGCTTGCTTTACTGACTGAGCCCCCCAGTCGCGCCAACCTCCTTTGCAAAATGAAAGCTTCTCTTTCCTTTCGAGGCAATGACCGTTTTGGCTTTGAACATTCTCAGCCATTCGGTTTCTCCTGAATTATTTTTCTGGGAGGCATTGGCACCAGGAGCAGAAATCGAAGGAATGGTTGTCCCTGGCAAAGCATCAAGCACCAAACTTCACAGCAATCCTGGCGCCAGGGCCCTGTGGGGTTCAGTGACCTATTTCCAAAAACTGACTATTTACGATGTTATTTTTTTAGCTGAATCTCAGGACGATCACAGTCTGAAAACCTCTCTGTAGCTCCTAACCATGCCCTTGACCTTGGCCCTGGACGAGGGGCCCTGTGCCTGCAGGTGTAAGATGCAGGTCCCATTCACAGGACGAAGCTGGAGTTTGCTTCGTCCCCCCAGATGCAGGGTGCCCCCCAGGAGGGTGTGTTGGGAAGAACAATACAGACAGCTTATTGTCAGGTCTGAGGTAGCCTGTGAGGTCTGGTGCTCGGCTCCTGGGCTTGGTGACGGGGTGGGACTGAGGCCGGGTAGGGTCTCGAAGATGTGCCCTTTCACCCCGTGATGGTAAGTTTTCCTGAATGAGACCCACTTGGGCCTTGGGCTGGAGAGAACTGAGAGCCCTGGGACGATTCCTTACTCTCTTCCCTAGAAGCGTGGCTGACGTACGATGGTGTGTCGGATGCAGGTGTAGACACAGGGTTCAGCAGTGCCGTGCGCCGTTCAGGGCACTTACCGTTTGTCACCATATGTTACTACAGTGCTACGGACTCCGTTCCCTGCACTGTACTTTTCACCTCCCTGCCTTACTTAGTTTATAACTGGAAGTTTGTACGTCTTCATCCCGTCCCATATGCCGCCCTCTGGCCACTGCCAGCTTGGTCTCTGTATTTATGCTTCTGTTTCTGTGTTTCTGTTGTTTGTTTCTTTTGGTGTTTTAGGTCCCACAGAGAAGAAAAATCATGTGGTATTTGTTGTTCTCTGACTTATTCCTTTTCGCATTATACTCTTTAGGTCCATCCGAGTCGTCGCAAATGGCGATCTCCCATCCTTTTTGACGGCCGAGTAGCACTCCACTGTAGATCCGTATCACAGCCTCTTTGTCCAATCGTCTATCGATGGGCGCTTGGGTCGAAACATCCCAGCCTTGGGCTGAGTGGATTCTGTGCTATGCGTTCCCTCCCTGGGCTAGCACAGCACCGTTTCTCATGGGTCTTCATTTTACTCCTTTGAGGGAGGCGAAGAAGTCGTCTCCCTCCCTGAAAGACTCAAGTCTTTGAGGCTCTCATCACTGTATAGCCTTCTATTTCTCGTCTCAGAAGGCATCTATTTCTGAGGGGGTAAGTGAGCCTGTAGTGAGCTGAGGCACAGCTGAGATCTTACAAGATCCTGAGCGATCCTTCCGAAGCCCGGTGTTGACCGCAGGGCCCACCTACTATATGATCAATGAGTTGTATTGTCGTTAATGTGTCCATTTATTCAACTACATTTGTGAACTCTTTGTCAGTACCCAGACTTGGGTGAGTCAGTGAAGGCACAGGTAGAAATCCCTACTCTCTGGGGGCGCCTGGGTGGCTCAGTTGGTTAAACATCTGACTTTGGCTCAGGCCATGATCTCTTGATTTGTGAGTTCAAGCCCTGCGTTGGGCTCTGTGCTGACAGCTCAGAGCCTGGAGCCTGCTTCGGATTCTGTGTCTCCCTCTCTTTGTGTGCCTCCCCCACTTGCACTCTGTCTCTCTCTCTCTCTCAAAAATAAACAAACATTAAGAAAAAGAATGATAAATAAAAATCCCTGCTCTTGTGACCGAGTTCAGGGACACCCAGTTTACACACACGATGAAGGAGAAGCTGGAATCGAAGATTGGAAGACAGTAGGAGCCGGGCAGGTGAAGGACGAGGGCGGCCGGGAGCGCCCAGAGTATTTATTAATGTGGTTAGGGTCAGCCCTGCCAGGAAGGTGACATTCAATCTGTTAAACATGAAAAATTCAACTGAGTAAATTTAAAGATCAAATGGGCTTTGTTTGAGGATTCATGAATCAGGCATCAGGCAGCATCCCGTTAGGCAAATACAAAGGAGCTCCCAGAACTGGAGGGAAGGAAAGGCTTTTAAATGCAAAAGACACATGTTTAAAAGGAAATGATTAGCAAAAAAATGGATTGTTTCAGGCGAGGCCGCCCTCCCAGGGGGAACGGAGGGGGGTCTATCCCATACTGTCTCACTCTTGCCCACCAGGTAATCCTAGGTTGACTGCTTAAAGTTTACATACTTTTCTGGCGAGTTGGGACTACATTTAGGCTGAGCATGACATCTTGGTGTGCTAAGGAGGGGCTCCGCACCAGCAACTGTTCTGGTTCTGTTGTCTCTTTATTATTTTATTAAAAATTTTTTTTTCTATTATTTTTGAGAGAGAGAGAGAGAGAGAGAGAGAGAGAGAAAGAGAGAGAGAGAGAGAGACAGCATAAGTAGGGGAGGGTCAGAGAGAGAGGGAGACCCAGAATCTGAAGCAGGCTCCAGGCTTATGAGCTAGCTGTCAGCACGGAGCCTGACGCGGGGCTCAAACCCATGAACCGTGAGATCATGACCTGAACAGAAGCCGGTTGCTCAACTGACTGAGCCACCCATGCGCCTCTTATTTTTATTTTTGAGAGAGAGTGCAAGTGGGAGAGGGGAAGACAGAGAGGTGGACAGAGGATCAGAAGCAAGCTCTGCACTGACAGCAGTGAGCACCTTGAGATCATGGCTTGAGTCAAAGTTGGTCACTCAACCGACTGAGCATCCTGGGCGCCCGCCTGTGGTCTCTTAGCAGAGTAACGACTGGAGGAGGAGCAGCCAGCCAGGGCAAGGGCCCTGGGGCAGACGTGGCCTAGTGTGTGTGAAGAGGCCCTGGAGCAGTTTGCACAAGGGCGTGAGTGTGGGAGATGACCTCACAGAGCCGCCCACAAATTATGTGGTTGCAGGTGGCCTGAGGGCGTATGAGTTGCTGTAGGGCTCTGAGCTGGAGTGATGCCATCTGACTCACAACGCAGAGACTTGCTCACATTGTGGAAACAGAAATCTTTAGGGGCACCTGGGAAGCTCCGTCAGTTAAGCATCCGACTTTGGCTCAGGTCGTGATTGCAGGGTTTGTGGGTTCAAGCCCGTGGGTTCAAGTCAGCTCTGTCTGACAGCTTGGAGCCTGGAGCCTGGAGCCTGGAGCCTGGAGCCTGGAGCCTGGAGCCTAGAGCCTGGAGCCTGCTTCGGATTCTGTATCTTCCTCTGGCTCTGCCCTTCCCCTATGCACGCTCTGTCTCTCTGTCTCTGTCTCCCCAAAATAAATAAAAACATTAAAAAAAAAAGGAACCCTTAGGCTGGCACGCTTCCCAGGTGGGTGGTGATAGTGGCTGGTCCAGAGTGGTAGCAGGGACGAAGTGAAAGTGGTCAGATTCTGGTTGTTTTCAGACAGGAGGCGGCAGACTGGAGGAGGGTGTGGCCGAGGGATATCGAGATGGATGACTTCTGTCTAAGTGTGTAAACTTGGGTGGGGTGGCCGTTGGCCTGTGAGGTGCT